>JASTWP010000731.1:0-114098 GCA_030770255.1 Temnothorax ravouxi | reverse complement strand
TTGTCGTTATGAAGTGTTACCTTCCCGAGTGATGGTAACCCAATCTCTGAAAGAAGTTTAGATAAATAAATGGCTTCCCTTGCAGCATCGCTAAGGGCGGTATACTCCGCTTCAGTGGATGAGAGAGCCACGGTTCTTTGCTTTCGCGACTCCCACGATATGGCAGCGTTGGCTAGTAGGAACACAGATCCAGTGTACGACCTGCGATCCAGGCCGCAGTTGCCCCAATCAGCATCCGTATATCCGATAAGGGCCTTTCCACATTTCGTGTAGTACAATCCGTGGTTGATGGTGCCTTTGAGGTATCTGAGTACCCTCTTGGCAGATGTCCAGTGGACTCGTTTAAAAGAGGTGCACCATTGGCTTAGTGCGCTTACTGCGTGAGCAATATCAGGGCGAGTTCCCTGTGCCAGGTACATCAGCGAACCTAGGAGTTCGCGATAGGGTAGTTTTGATTCGTCTACGTCCGTGTCTTCGACAGCACCATGCAGCTTGACACTAGCATCCAGAGGTGTCTTCACTGGCTTACAATCGGTCATGCCAAATTTGTCTAGAACGTCACGGATGTATCCAGCTTGAGATAGATGTATCCCGTCCTTGATCCGAGATATTTCAATCCCGAGACAATATTTTGGGTATCCAAGATCCTTGATTACGAAGACCTTCGCCAGTTCTTCTTTCAAGTGAATGATGCGGGTTTCATCGCGAGAAGCTATGATAATATCGTCTACGTAGACCAATACCAGCGTTCGTTTCTCCTTGTCGTAGTACACGCACGGGTCGGCATGGGTTGGAGTCAGTCCAAGTTTCTTGAGAGCTTCGTCCAGTCGTTCGTACCATCGACGGCCTGCCTGACGAAGGCCGTATATTGCCTTCTCGAGCTTGCATACCTTGTTACCCTTCTTGAGCGCATACAACATCTTTTTAGCCTTCTCGATCAGAACAGCGTTAGATTCGGTCGCAATGATCCTCTCAAGCATCTCCTGTAGCATCTCCGGCATCTCCATGTATACTAACATGTCCATTATGCCATTTAGATAGGCAGTAGTGATGTCAATTTGTGAGATCCGCATGCCTTGCTCTACGGACGCAGCCATGAGCGCCCTCAACGAACTGAGTCTTGCAACCGGGGCGAATGTATCGTGGAAATCTACGCCAGGACGTTGTGAGAATCCCCTTGCAACTACGCGGGCCTTCCTTCGTTCCAGCTCTCCGTTCGCCTTGTATTTGTTCCTCAGCACGGTTCGGCAGCCTATCACCTTTTCGCCATTGGGTCTGTCAACGAGTGTCCAGGTGTCGTTGCTTACGAGAGACTTAATCTCGGCATACACAGCGTCTCGCCATTCATTACCGTCTGGACCTGAAACAGCCTGAGAAAGAGATATTTCAGAAGCCGCCATGGCAAACTGCGCGTCGAACCACTCCAGATCTTCGGCCATATTCTCTTCTTCGGGATTTTCCTCAACGGTCGCGGGCCGACTCTGTTGCAAAACCGGTCCTTTCATGTGGTACTGCTTAGCTGGTCGACCAGGTTTCCCGGTACGAATCTTCCGTGGACGTCCAGGACTTCGTACAAGCGGTTGATCTTCGTTGAAGTGGTCATCTTCATTTGCAGATGGTGGCGGATCGTCATCCTCGTCTTCATCTTCAGCCGTGATATCAGCATCTGCTGGATCTTCGGGTGCTCGACGATGGATCATTTCATCATTGTTTGCGATATCTATCCCTAGGTTTTGAAGTGAGTCATCATCTTCATTGAGAAGCTTCGTCCGACCATTTGTCGTTTCATTACTTATGAAGTCTTCGTAAGTGTTATTCGTGTCGAATCCATCCAGGAATTTCACATCCCTTGCGACAATGACTTTTCGGTCCTTCGCGATCCAGATGCGGTAACCCTTGGAAGTGTTGGAAGTGTCAGCATAACCGACGAAAATGCCTTCGACGGTTCTGGGCTCGAATTTTCCCTTATTCGGATTCTTATTTAGAACGTGTACCTTACATCCGAATGATCTAAGATGACTTATGTCGGGCTTCTCGCCTTTCCATTGTTCGTAAGGAGTACATCCATCCAAACTCTTAGTGATGCAACGATTCCGTATGTAATTCGCAGTGTTGATAGCTTCTGCCCAAAATTGTGTCGGGAGTCCGGATTGTGCCAACAGGCAACGAGCGGTTTCAATCAGCGTTCTGTTTTTCCGCTCGGCTACCCCGTTTTGCTCAGGAGTATGCGGAATGGTTAGGCGTCGTTGAATTCCGGAATCCTTCAATATACGATCCATGGCGGAGTTGCAAAACTCCTTTCCGTTGTCCGAATGAAAAGCCTTCACCTTGAGACCTGTCTGATTTTCGACGAAGTTCTTGAATTCGATGAATTTGCTTGTTGCTTCATCCTTACTCTTCAGAAAGTAGACTTGACACCATCTTGTATGATCGTCGATGAGCGTCATGAAGTAGCGCGCGCCTCCCGTTGAATTTACTCGCATTGGTCCGCAGAGATCAGAATAAATGATGTCGAGGCGGTGCTGTGATCTGTTAGCTCGAGATGAGAATGGAAAACTTGTTAGTTTCTGTGTGATGCATATTTCGCAGTTCGAAACTTTGGAGTTATCCTTCAGCTTGAATCCGGATGCTGCTTGAGTTTTCGACATTAGTAGTAAGTCTCTTAAGTTAAGATGGCCGAGGCGTTGATGCCAGATTTCGGTATCAGAGTATTTCTTCTGCGAGACTGTATTAGCTTGTTCGCCGGATCCTTTCAGAATATATAAGTCACCTTGACGTTCAGCGGTGAGCTTAATATTTCCTTTGATGTCCTTTACGGATGCTTGGTTTGAGCCGAATACGACTTGATAGCCTTTGTCCACAATCTTGGCTACAGATAATAGGGTGGTTCTCAGATCTGGAACATGCAGGGTATTTTCCAGTCGAATCCTTTTAGTTTTATTATTAACTCTCGTGAGAAGTTCTACGTTCCCTTTTGCATCCACCGTACTTGTTGCGTTGTTGGCTAACCTGATGTCGCTTTGTGTGGACATCGAGTTTGTCAGCATTCGAGCGTCTTTGCATAGATGAGACGTGCACCCGCTGTCGAGACACCATTGACTTGCGCCTACGCCCTTGGCGGGCTCGGATGACGAATACTGAGCGACTTCCGCGAAGAAACTTTCCGCTTCCGTATTGTTTGCTTTTTCGGCTTCTTGCGTCTTCCTTTTACGGCAGTCAGCATATTTGTGGCCGGTAATCTTACAGAAAGAGCATTTGTATTTAGGACGAAAAGGTGCTTTCGCGTTCTTATCGTTATGTGACGTCGATGCGTTATTCTTGCCGGATTTCGAATTCGGGTTGCGCCTGCCGTGAGCGAGCATCGCGCCTGATTCGTTGACGGTGACTTGATTTCGCGCTTCGTATTCCTCTACGATTTTTATTTTTAATTGCTCAGCGTTTGGCAGCGCGTCGCGAGATTCTATCGCGCATCTAAAATTCTCGAAACTGCTAGGTAGGTTATAGAGAAGCATGATCGAGAGAAGATCTCCGTTGATCTGAACATCCATGGATTCTAGCTTATCGACGGCATCGAAAAATTGAGCGATGTGTGTCTTAACGTCCCCGCCTTCCGACATTTTTGTTTGAATAAGGCGTTTGAGTAACGTTGCTTTGCGCGCGGGACCTTTCGAGTCGTATATGGATTTTAATTTATCCCACACATCTTTGGACGTTTTACAACCACGTACCTGCTTCAACTCAGAGGGATTTATAGCTAGGATTAAGTCAGATTTTGCCTTGCGATCCTCGTTCTCCCACGCTGCGATGGCTGCTCGAGTTGCTGCGTCGTCGGCATCGCCACGAGATTTCGGGCATAGCCTCTCGCCACTCACGTAGCCCCAGTTATCGTTCTTAACGAGTAATGCTTCCACTTGTATCACCCAAGTATCATAATTGTCCTTGGTTAGCGTTTCTAATCGCGTAGAGTTAATTGTATTTGTCTGTGCCATCGTCGATTTATTCGCGGAACGCACTTTAACGACGATGATTTACTTATGACGCGTCACGGTCGATATATCGCGTTCACGACGTATCACGCCCGGAAAGAACAAAGAAACTCTCGCGTGGATTCAGCGAATTTAGATATGAAAAAGTATTTCTTCACTTTGTCGTTGCGGCTCTGGGCCCATAACCTGTTCGAGCTATGCAGGGATAGGTAACGACCGAGAAAACGAGACGGATGTAAAGCCGAATGTATCTCTTGTGTTTATTGGAAGAATACGTTTAACATAAAATGAATGAACGAAACGATTCGATACAAAGTAATTTGCCTCCGCGTTCGCGATGATCGAGAGTAGAGAGATAACCAAACAGAACGGACAGACTATTGAGAAGAACATGTATCACAATAAATGGTAGATAGTAAACCCGACGACGCAGTCGGTAACGCTTGATGGCGCCCCGATATATCGATAGGGACATCGACTTTGAGTACGAGAATTTGCGATATCCCTAACATATTTCAAGCAATACATGAAAATATTATTTTTTGAAAAAACGTTTTTTCAGTTTTTCGCAATTTCTGGCAATTTTTTTCAAAGTGAGGTCAATTTTTTTGTTCACCATCTGAAAATAGACATTTCAACGAATAAAATCCACCCCTGAAAAAATCAAAAATCTAAAATTTTAACACGAGATTTTTTGATTGAAGTTAGGGGTAATATTTCGGTTTTACGTCAATAAAAGCTCGAAAAATAATTTTTTTTTAAATTACAGTTTATTTGGGACATAAAAAGGTGTTTCTAAAAAAAAATTGTTTTTGTTCGAGAAAATAAATAAAAACGAAAAACACAGTTTTTTACATTTTTTTAGAAAATTTTGAGGTTATGTGAAAAATAATATATACAAAAGTTTTAGATCTTTTTAATATCTACAACTTTTTCTCAGAACACTTTTTTATCCGCGGTCAACTTTTGACGAAAATCACAAAAAACCGCTTGCCTCCCCTAAAAGTCACCCCAGAACACCCTAAAATACATCTGATCAAATTGCATTTTTCCCCCCGCATTCAGTGCAAAATTATCTACCATTTCCACCCAGAGTCGTCTTGTTACTAATTTTGTCGTCAAAAAATATTAATGGCACTGGTCAATAATATTTCATATACATACATATTTACATACATATATATAATTCTGATTTGTATATATATTATTTTTTATATAGATTTCCTGTACCAGATTTAAGACCACTACACGATATGAGTCGTGCACCGTGGTGGAAAAGATCTGTGAGATCTGACTATATGATAGTACAGATGACAGATGCACAAGGTCACTCCACTATGGATAGCCGATCTCATTATCTAGCTAGGCACGAACTGCAATGTCGGCGGCTATTGTTGTTGTGCATAGAAATTGGGCGACGTGCGCCAATCGAAATCGGTTTAGCTACAGCTGACGAGAAGAACGATACTGCGACGTATCAGCAAGTCAACGATGATCTTGGTTGGGCGAGAGTAGTGGTCATTGTGTATCCAGAACGTCTCGGTGCTCCATTGGAAGATAGTTCTCAAGAAGTAGAGAACGATAAACGAATTTTAGATGATACCTTGGAGAAAACTCCGAAACATGCGCCTTCCCCGTTTACCTCTAGACGAATCATGCGCGAATCCGACACGCTCCACTCGAAATCTCAGGAACACGGTCAGAAAAACGAACAAAGGTCAGCGACACGCTTTTTCAAATGTTCTTAAATAAATTTTTATTGATTTATAATTTAAAAAATTTGTTTAATATTCTAATAGCGACGGTGAAGAACTAATTATACCTGGAAATCGACAAGAAATGTTGGAACTTATTGAAGAAGGTATACACGGTTCTAGACTACAACTGGAAATCAATTTACCTTGTGCTTCTGTCCAGATACCGTCTAAACGCATTTATGAACAGCTCTATACAATCGATTCAATACCGATTTGTTCTTACGGGAGCCATCGGCACCCAGGCCTAAATGCACCACTCATCTGGAAAATCACATTGGCCTCGACCTGGCATCTACTCTCTTACAGGAATCCACTTATCCTAAGTAGTACCCTAAAATATTTAGAAGAAGTTTGTTGAGTTGCGTAGAATTCTGAGACAGTAAATCTGTATTATTTACAGATTCAGCATGTGCAAAAGTGGGATCCAGTATAATTCCGACTCCGACTCAGACGAGGGAGGTATATTCCATTCTACAACGAACGGGAAGAGTTACAAAGAGGCACGAATGTCATCGAAGAAAGCACAGAGCAAGTTGGCAATGACTCTAAGCATCAATCAGGGTTTTTTGTCTATGTACGCTCCCGTGCGCGATTCTTTGCGCAACGTTATACCCGGGCAACAAGGAGAATTGATCATACGACTAGAGGATGCTACGATATTTTCCGTGACGGCATACAAGGGGAATGCCAATCTGAGCTACGCTTGCGCTATGATAAGGAGCGTATCGCTGGATCACTGCGGTTTGACGACAAGCCCGTCGCGAACAACCCTATTGAGATGTATCAATAGCGTTAGGCCACGATATTGCGAAAGAACGATATACCGTAGCGGATCCGGTAGCAATATAACAGCGAATCCTAACGACAAGGACATGGTGACAGTCGCAGTGAGGATACAAGCGGCCTATCAGACGCACCGTATAAAGACTTTCCAAGTTGCGATAGGTATAAGCAAAGCTACATTAAGACACCGAATGTGTTCTGCCGCTACTTCGTGGTTCACAGAATTGATGGATTGCCTGGATGTAGCGGATCATCCTGTCGCCGGTTATACACCGCCAGATGTTCTGACTGAGCTGCATCTGCACTTGTGGGATTGCGCGATCGACTATAGACCGCTTCACCTGCCGCTAAGGTCTGTTGTGACCCTCGGTAATTTCAGCGTGTCGAACAACATTACGGCGCAGACTACGTCTGCATTGTGTTTTATCGCGGAGAATGTCGCGCTCTTCATATCGGACAAGCTGCGCGCAAAGTCGGTGGACCTAAAACGGAATTACGTGTGCGTGATGAATTTCGGCCTGTTCGAGTTGTCGTTACGCCTGAACGTGAGGATGTACGGCGGTGTGCCGCAAGTCGATCTCCAGGCGAGCAACAATGTGTTGCACGTACATACGCACATGCACGGACTCGGGTCGCGCTCTCATGCAACTACTGACTTACATCGCTAATGATGGCGATTTGCAATAGCCGAATAGCGTGATAAACAGCAGCAGCACCGAGAGTATTCCCACTGTGCCACTAACGTCTACCTCACTTTCTCATGATCCTCTTTAGGCAAAAGAAAATAAAAAGAGTAAATTTAAAACGCCGCGATTAATAGTAATTAATGTTTAATTTCGAAGTGTGTCACTTTACATAGTAATAAACAAACGTCATAAATCATATATTATATCAAATTGTATATCGCATATCCGCATATATATAAGGTTTGTTCGCGTCGCATACTCCAATAAACATCAAGAGCACTTGGATCACGGATAAAAGGTGGCGATTGGAGCAGATGAGTTTTTGGAGTGCGTTGAAGTGATTAGGAGCATGGTGGGGCATTATATAGGTCCTGGTACACCCTGTATATATATACAGCGGAACTGATTGACCGAATAAATGCTGCGTTTCAACAAATCCGAAACAACCCTGCCATACTCGACAGAGTTGGACAATCAATGCTGCGAAGGTGTCAAAAATGTAATGAAGTACAGGGCAGGCAATTTGAACAACTTTTATTATAAATTGTCAGAAAAAATGTAAAACATGTAAGAAAAAATAAATTTCATTTGTTCAAAACATTTTACCGGAGATCTGACTTTTCGGATGCATAGCTCCTTAAGGACGCGTCAGCGACCATATGTTCCTGAACAAAAAATGATCCCCTCTGTGTGACATATCATTCCTCAAAGTTTGTCGGTGAGATCCTGGTACACCCTGTATTACCCTGTTATGTTGTTACCTCGAAAAAAACAAAGTGGTAGTATTATACCTCCAAATAGCTTTACCCTGTACATACTGTTTATAAAATGCGTAATACTACAAAAAGGCGTGATATCCGTACAAAATTACCTTTTTAAAAAAGAATGGGCACAGTAACAACTGTGCCGCAAACACGTAGAACTACGTCTACTACACAGTATGGGCACAGCAACAGTTGAAAATTTCTACTATAACGAAACGGAAAGAAATAGAGAGTTTGGTCTGGATTTTTCATAAAGGGGACTTCTTAAGCTTTAAATTGAGATGTCAATGATTACTCTACGATTATTAGTTCGAAGATAAAAACGTTCAAAATGTGACATGTTTTCGTTGCATCTACAAGAAATTTAGCTAAACTGTCTAACGCTACTATATCTAAACGGAAAGAAATAGAGAGTTTGGGCTGGATTTATCATAAATGGGACTTCTTAAGCTTTAAAATGAGATGTCAATGATTACTCTACGATTATTAGTTGCGAAGATCTAAACGTTCAAAGTGTGACATATTTTCGTTACATCGTTAAGAAATTTAGCTAAACTTTTTAACGCTACTATATCTAAACGGAAAGGAATAGAAGGTTCGGGCTAGATTTATCATAAATGGGACTTCTTAAGCTTTAAAATGAGATGTCAATGATTACTCTACGATTATTAGTTGCGAAAATCTAAACGTTCAAAGTGTGACATATTTTCGTTACATCGTTAAGAAATTTAGCTAAACTTTCTAACGCTACTATATCTAAACGGAAAGGAATAGAGAGTTCGGGCTGGATTTATCATAAATGGGACTTCTTAAGCTTTAAAATGAGATGTCAATGATTACTCTACGATTATTAGTTGCGAAGATCTAAACGTTCAAAGTGTGACATATTTTTGTTACATCGTTACATCGTTACATCGTTACATCGTTACATCGTTACATCCGTGGATACCCCCCATACCGCGGAGAAAGACGTAGTTCTACGTCAAAAAAAGGTAAAAAAATGCGCCAAGTACAAGCATAGTAGTGTATATGTATGTTGTAATCTCGAAAAAAAAGAAAGTGGTAGTATTATACCTCGAAAAAACCTAAGTAACAAGTGGTAGACGTAATCTTTATATCATACCTTGTATATACTGTTTATAAGATTATAAGATATATTGTTTATAAGATTAAGATAAGTAACACACTACAAAAAGGCGTGATATCCGTACAAAATTACCTTTTTAAAAAAAGGTAAAAGAGGCGCCAAGTACACGCATTCTAGTGTATATGTATTATGTTGTTACCCTGTTATGTTGTTACCTCGAAAAAAACAAAGTGGTAGTATTATACCTCCAAATAGCTTTACCCTGTACATACTGTTTATAAAATGCGTAATACTACAAAAAGACGTGATATCCGTACAAAATTACCTTTTTTTAAAAAAAAGGTTAAAAAAAGGCGCCAAGTATGTACACGCATAGTAGTGTATATGTTGTTACCATACTTCGAAAAAATATAAGTAACAAGTAGTAGACATAATCTTTATATCTCGAAAAATCTCGAAAAAATCTAAGCAGTAGTATCTTTATTTCCGAAAAATTATAACCCAAGTGATACACATCACAAAATTATGTTACCTTATCAAAAAGAAAGAGTCGCGCTTCAAGTGATCTATTACATCAATTACAAAAAAAAACGATATCTCTTTAAATTACAGCGCCAATTACAGAGAGAACATATATATTGCCTCAAAAAATAATTGTTGCACTACTTTGAAAAATCTTTACATTGTGTCAATTAGAAAAGAATGTATGATAACAATTTTATAAGATTAAAAAATTTTATTTAAATTTTACAAGGGAATACAAGATATTTAAATACAAAGTTTACATGTGTATTTTTTAGTGGTCACAAAAAAATTACAGAGGTAACAGTACAAAATAAAAATATTTTATTAAAATATTTAATCCAACGAGGAAATACAATTTGTATTTAAATACAAAGTTTATATATGTATTTTTCAATAGAATAAAAGATTTAATCACAAAGAATTACAGAGGTAACAGTACAAAATAAAAATATTCTATTAAAATACATAAATTTTTCTTGTAAAAATACTTGGCGCTGCTAGACCTCGAAATTTTAAATAAATAAGGACAACAATAAATAAAAATAATTCAGAGAAGAATGCGACGAGAGTAACAAATTGATTATCAGCGTGGTGTGTATGTGCGAGCGAGTGATATGGGTGTGCGTGACGACGGCGAATAATGCGGCTTATAATTAAGTATAGGATAAGTTTATTTATTTATTTAAAATTTCGAGGTCTATTAGCAGCGCCAAGTATTTTTACAAGAAAAATTTATGTATTTTAATAAAAAATTTTTATTTTGTACTGTTACCTCTGTAATTCTTTGTGATTAAATCTTTTATTCTATTGAAAAATACATATATAAACTTTGTATTTAAATACAAATTGTATTCCCTCGTTGGATTAAATATTTTAATAAAATATTTTTATTTTGTACTGTTACCTCTGTAATTTTTTTGTGACCACTAAAAAATACACATGTAAACTTTGTATTTAAATATCTTGTATTCCCTTGTAAAATTTAAATAAAATTTTTTAATCTTATAAAATTGTTATCATACATTCTTTTCTAATTGACACAATGTAAAGATTTTTCAAAGTAGTGCAACAATTATTTTTTGAGGCAATATATATGTTCTCTCTGTAATTGGCGCTGTAATTTAAAGAGATATCGTTTTTTTTTGTAATTGATGTAATAGATCACTTGAAGCGCGACTCTTTCTTTTTGATAAGGTAACATAATTTTGTGATGTGTATCACTTGGGTTATAATTTTTCGGAAATAAAGATACTACTGCTTAGATTTTTTCGAAATTTTTCGAGATATAAAGATTATGTCTACTACTTGTTACTTATATTTTTTCGAGGTATGGTAACAACATATACACTACTATGCGTGTACTTGGCGCCTTTTTTTAACCTTTTTTTTAAAAAAAGGTAATTTTGTACGGATATCACGTCTTTTTGTAGTATTACGCATTTTATAAACAGTATGTACAGGGTAAAGCTATTTGGAGGTATAATACTACCACTTTGTTTTTTTAGAGGTAACAACATAACAGGGTAACAACATAATACATATACACTAGAATGCGTGTACTTGGCGCCTCTTTCACCTTTTTTTAAAAAGGTAATTTTGTACGGATATCACGCCTTTTTGTAGTGTGTTACCCATCTTAATCTTATAAACAATATATCTTATAATCTTATAAACAGTATATACAAGGTATGAAGCTGAAAGTGTTACGGACTATTATTTCTAAAGAAAACAACAATTTAATAATTTGCTTAGTTTTTTAAAAATAATAATCTATAACCCTTTTAGTTGTACACCTTGTATATATTTTTCAATTTCAACATAAAACATAATCGCAATATAACATGATTAATGTTAATAAGTCGTTAACTGTAAAATTTTTTATTTATTTTTATTCGCGTGTCTTACTGAATGTTGTTCGCAATTGTATATGTACCGATATCTACAGGCATCGATATTTTGGTTAATTACAGATGGACATCTGTAACACGTGTCTGAAACTTACCTGATTTGTTTATTCTTTTATTTCCTTCAACTAATCGCAAATTAATTCTATTTGATAAAAGCAATTCTGTCAAATTTTTCATACATAACGCATCGTTTATAATTTTCTATTAATTATATATATATATTCGTACTCACATCCTTGAAAATTATTTCGAGAATTCGAGCGAATGTCACAACTAGATAAAATTATTTTTCATATTTTGACAGTTGAATAAGAACATATTTGAGTTGGCGAAAAATGATTATCTGAAACCGAACGTGTGTGTAAATAATTCAGTAGAAAATACATAATCTTTATTTCAAAATACATTTGCACACTACGTACCAAAAATATATAATATGATAACGTAATTTTTGCTATTCAATTGATTGAATTTTAGAAAAGAAAAAGATTTAAAGTATATAACTATGTCAGTCAATAAAGAGACACAGACGCAAATTGAATCATATATATTTAATTGCCTCATTAAATATAAAGTGCAAACACATAAAAATTGTATATTTTTCTATACTTAAATGCAATAGGAAGAAATAACTAAACAAGTATCCTTGCATAGGAATATTATGCATAATTTTTACAAAACATGTTTAAGATTCGCGCAATTGAAATATATAATAAAATTAATAACGATTCTATAAATCTTAGGTATATGTTAATAATACGACATGATCTTTTTAATCCCGAAACTTACAAACTAACGGAAAAAGATTCGTATCCTAAATGCCAATAATTTTTCTAATGTAACAATAATAATACTGAAAATATATGGATAGAAATATATATAATAAATAATAACATAATTAATGATATACAAGAGCTTTTGTCGCGCATATCGATTTTCAATAATGAATATAGATATTGTAACAAATACGTTTTACGTTCATTCGAAAACAAATTATGTGTACACATAATAAAAATAGTATGAATTAAAATTATGTGTATACACATAATGAAAATGCGGAATTATTTTTATGTCAGACATAATTTTAATTTATCCAATTTTTATTATGTCAAGACATAATTTTAATTCATCCAATTATTATTATGTTTAGACATAAATTTTATTCAGCGAATTTTTATTATGTTATGACATAATTTTAGTTTTGCCGCTAGGGAATTTTTAAGTCGATTCTTATGAATCAAGCTTGAATTCGATGTCTAGGTATCCCAGGTTGCCGATGACGGGTTACAAATAGTGCGCTCCGTAGTTTTCGGTGTCTACGTGTATTAATACCTCAAATTTGATATCTACGTGTCCTACATTCGGATTTAAAGTTATTAATACACCTAGACACTAAAAACTACGAAGCGCACTATGTGGACCTCGTAATCGGCAACCTGAAACACGTAGACATCGAATTCGAAGTATTATTACACCTAGACATCAAAAACTACGGAGCGCGCAATCTGGACCTTGTCATCAGCAACCTGGGACACCTAGACATCAATTTCAAGGTATTAATACACGTAGACACCAAAAACTATGGAACGCATTATGTGGACCTCGTCATCGGCAACCTGGGACACCTAAAAATTAAATTCAAGGTATTAATACACGTAGACACCGAAAACTACGGAGCTCACTATCTAGATATCGTCATCGGCAACCTGGGACACCTAGACATCGCATTCAACGTATTATTACACCTGGACACCGAAAACTACGAAGCGCACTATGTAGACCTCGTCATCGGCAACCTGGGACACCTAGACGTCGAATTCAAGGTATTAATACACGTAGACACCGAAAACTACGGAGCTCACTATCTAGACATCGTCATCGGCAACCTGGAATACGTAGACATCGAATACAACGTATTATTACACCTGGACACCGAAAACTACGGAGCGCACTATGTGGACATCGTCATCGGCAACCTGGAACACGTAGACATCGAATTCAACGTATTATTACACCTGGACACCAAAAACTACGGAACGCGCAATCTGGACCTTGTCATCAGCAACCTGGGACACCTAGACATCAATTTAAAGGTATTAATACACGTAGACACCAAAAACTATGGAGCGCATTATGTGGACCTCGTCATCGGCAACCTGGGACACCTAAAAATTAAATTCAAGGTATTAATACACGTAGACACCGAAAACTATGAAGCTCACTATCTAGACATCGTCATCGGAAACCTGGAACACGTAGACATCGAATTCAACGTATTATTACACCTGGACACCGAAAACTACGGAGCGCACTATGTGGACCTCGTCATCGGCAACCTGGGACACCTAGACGTCGAATTCAAGGTATTAATACACGTAGACACCGAAAACTACGGAGCTCACTATCTAGACATCGTCATCGGCAACCTGGAACACGTAGACATCGAATTCAACGTATTATTACACCTGGACACCGAAAACTACGGAGCGCACTATGTGGACATCGTCATCGGCAACCTGGAACACGTAGACATCGAATTCAACGTATTATTACACCTGGACACCAAAAACTACGGAGCGCGCAATCTGGACCTTGTCATCAGCAACCTGGGACACCTAGACATCAATTTCAAGGTATTAATACACGTAGACACCAAAAACTATGGAGCGCATTATGTGGACCTCGTCATCGGCAACCTGGGACACCTAAAAAATAAAATCAAGGTATTAATACACGTAGACACCGAAAACTATGAAGCTCACTATCTAGACATCGTCATCGGCAACCTGGAACACCTAGACATCGCATTCAACGTATTATTACACCTGGACGCCGAAAACTACGAAGCGCACTATGTAGACCTCGTCATCGACAACCTGGGACATCTAGAAATCGAATTCAAGGTATTAATACACGTAGACACCGAAAACTACGGAGCTCACTATCTAGACATCGTCATCGGCAACCTGGAACACGCAGACATCGAATTCAACGTATTATTACACCTGGACACCGAAAACTACGGAGCGCACTATGTGGACCTCGTCATCGGCAACCTCGGACACCTAGACGTCGAATTCAAGGTATTAATACACGTAGACACCGAAAACTACGGAGCTCACTATCTAGACATCGTCATCGGCAACCTGGAACACGTAGACGTCGAATTCAACGTATTATTACACCTGGACACCGAAAACTACGGAGCGCACTATGTGGACATCGTCATCGGCAACCTGGAACACGTAGACATCGAATTCAACGTATTATTACACCTGGACACCAAAAACTACGGAGCGCGCAATCTGGACCTTGTCATCAGCAACCTGGGACACCTAGACATCAATTTCAAGGTATTAATACACGTAGACACCAAAAGCTATGGAGCGCATTATGTGGACCTCGTCATCGGCAACCTGGGACACCTAAAAATTAAATTCAAGGTATTAATACACGTAGACACCGAAAACTATGAAGCTCACTATCTAGACATCGTCATCGGCAACCTGGAACACCTAGACATCGCATTCAACGTATTATTACACCTGGACGCCGAAAACTACGAAGCGCACTATGTAGACCTCGTCATCGACAACCTGGGACACCTAGAAATCGAATTCAAGGTATTAATACACGTAGACACCGAAAACTACGGAGCTCACTATCTAGACATCGTCATCGGCAACCTGGAACACGTAGACATCGAATTCAACGTATTATTACACCTGGACACCGAAAACTACGGAGCGCACTATGTGGACCTCGTCATCGGCAACCTGGGACACCTAGACGTCGAATTCAACGTACGATTACACCTGGACACCGAAAACTATGAAGCGCACTATCTGGATCCCGTCATCGGCAACCTGAGACACGTGGACATCGAATTCAAAGTATTAATACACGTAGATACCGAAAACTACGAAGCGCACTATGTGGACCTCGTCATCGGCAACCTGGAACACGTAGGCATCGAATTCAACGTATTATTACACCTGGACACCGAAAACTACGAAGCGCACTATGTGGACCTCGTCATCGGCAACCTGGGACACCTAGACGTCGAATTCAACGTACGATTACACCTGGACACTGAAAACTATGAAGCGCACTATCTGGATCCCGTCATCGGCAACCTGAGACACGTGGACATCGAATTCAAGGTATTAATACACGTAGATACCGAAAACTACGAAGCGCACTATGTGGACCTCGTAATCGGCAACCTGAAACACGTAGACATCGAATTCGAGGTATTATTACACCTAGACACCAAAAACTACGGAGCGCGCAATCTGGACCTTGTCATCAGCAACCTGGGACACCTAGACATCAATTTCAAGGTATTAATACACGTAGACACCAAAAACTACGGAGCGCACTATGTGGACCTCGTCATCGGCAACCTGGGACACCTAGACGTCGAATTCAACGTACGATTACACCTGGACACCGAAAACTATGAAGCGCACTATCTGGATCCCGTCATCGGCAACCTGAGACACGTGGACATTGAATTCTAGGTATTAATACACGTAGATACCGAAAACTACGAAGCGCACTATCTAGACATCGTCATCGGCAACCTGGGACACCTAGACATCGCATTCAACGTACGATTACACCTGGACACCGAAAACTATGAAGCGCACTATCTGGATCCCGTCATCGGCAACCTGGGACACGTGGACATCGAATTCAAGGTATTAATACACGTAGACACCGAAAACTACGGAGCGCACTATGTGGACCTCGTCATCGGCAACCTGGAACACGTAGACATCGAATTCAACGTATTATTACACCTGGACACCGAAAACTATGAAGCGCACTATCTGGACCTCGTCAACGGTAACCTGGGATACCTAGACATCGAATTCAAGCTTGATTCATAAGAATTGACTTAAAAATTCCCTAGCGGCACTTTCTGCCAAGCGTAGAGAACTTTCTTTTCCGGCAGCGGTGGTAATACGATGTAAGAATACGAAATCTCTCTAGATATACATGAAGCAATTGACTCAATATATATAATACCTAATTTACCTAAATAGAAATCTTCCTCCTGACCGATAAGTCTATCGACCTATAATTTATCTACTAGATCGTTCGAAATACGCGCGCGATATCGAAACTGGCGATACCTGCGCCGCCAATGTCGAAAAAGTGAAAGGGACATTTTCTCTGATCACGTGATATGGCATGAGAGACGGTCGACGTAGAAGAAGTATCTTAAAAATAAATTTTCACATTTGGACTTTGCGTCGCAATATCTCCGCTCGTAGGGCACGTAGCGGAATATTATGAGAGAAACCCCCCCCTATTTGGACCCCAAGCTATCGATCAAGCCTACTTAAAACTTGATCCGTTCACTCATTATATGAGATCTCAACATCTCGGGTATTCGCAACTCGTGCGTTCGCGTAAAAGAGTCACGGTGCGGTCTCGCTTCGCGTGTACTTGGCGCGAGACACTACCGTGTCTCTTGATCTCGAAAAATCTCGAAAAAATCTAAGCAGTAGTATCTTTATTTCCGAAAAATTATAACCCAAGTGATACACATCACAAAATTATGTTATCTTATCAAAAAGAAGAGTCGCGCTTCAACTGCTTCAAGTGATCTATTACAATTGATCTATTACAATTACAAAAAAGAAATGATATCTCTTTAAATTACAACGCCAATTACAGAGAGAACATATATATTGCCTCAAAAAATAATTGTTGCACTACTTTGAAAAATCTTTACATTGTGTCAATTAAAAAAGAATGTATGATAACAATTGTATAAGATTAAAAAATTTTATTTAAATTTTACAAGGGAATACAAGATATTTAAATACAAAGTTTACATGTGTATTTTTTAGTGGTCACAAAGAATTACAGAGGTAACAGTACAAAATAAAAATATTTTATTAAAATATCCAACGAGGGAATACAATTTGTATTTAAATACAAAGTTTATATATGTATTTTTCAATAGATTAAAAGATTTAATCACAAAGAATTACAGAGGTAACAGTACAAAATAAAAATATTTTATTAAAATACATAAATTTTTGTTGTAAAAATACTTGGCGCTGCTAGACCTCGAAATTTTAAATAAATAAATAAATAAACTTATCCTATACTTAATTATAAGCCGCATTATTCGCCGTCGTCACGTACATCCATATCACTCGCTCGCACATACACACCACGCTGATAATCATTTTGTTACTCTCGTCGCATTCTTCTCTAAATTATTTTTATTTATTGTTGTCCTTATTTATTTAAAATTTCGAGGTCTAGCAGCGCCAAGTATTTTTACAAGAAAATGTATTTTAATAAAATATTTTTATTTTGTACCGTTACCTCTGTAATTCTTTGTGATTAAATCTTTTATTTTATTGAAAAATACATATATAAACTTTGTATTTAAATACAAATTGTATTCCCTCGTTGAATATTTTAATAAAATATTTTTATTTTGTACTGTTACCTCTGTAATTCTTTGCGACCACTAAAAAATACACATGTAAACTTTGTATTTAAATATCTTGTATTTCCTTGTAAAATTTAAATAAAATTTGTTAATCTTATAAAATTGTTATCATACATTCTTTTTTAATTGACACAATGTAAAGATTTTTCAAAGTAGTGCAACAATTATTTTTTAAGGCAATATATATGTTTTCTCTGTAATTGGCGCTGTAATTTAAAGAGATATCATTTCTTTTTTGTAATTGTAATGGATCACTTGAAGCAGTTGAAGCGCGACTCTTCTTTTTGATAAGATAACATAATTTTGTGATGTGTATCACTTGGGTTATAATTTTTCGGAAATAAAGATACTACTGCTTAGATTTTTTCGAGATTTTTCGAGATATAAAGATTACGTCTACCACTTGTTACTTAGGTTTTTTCGAGGTATAATACTACCACTTTCTTTTTTTTCGAGGTAACAACATACATATACATTACTATGCTTGTACTTGGCGCCTTTTTTTACTTTTTTTTTTTTAAAAACGTAATTTTGTACGGATATCACGCCTTTTTGTAGTATTACGCATTTTATAAACAGTATGTACAGGGTAAAGCTATTTGGAGGTATAATACTACCACTTTGTTTTTTTCGAGGTAACAACATAACAGGGTAACAACATAATACATATACACTACAATGCGTGTACTTGGCGCCTTTTTTACCTTTTTTTTAAAAAGGTAATTTTGTACGAATATCACGTCATTTTGTAGTGAGTTACGCATCTTAATCTTATAAACAGTATATACAAGGTATGAAGCTGAAAGTGTTACGGACTATTATTTCTAAAAAAAACAACAATTTAATATTTTAATTGCTTAGTTTTTTAAAAATAATAATCTGTAACCTTTTTAGTTGTACACCTTGTATATATTTTTCAATTTTAACATAAAACATAATCGCAATATAGCATGATTAATGTTAATAAGTCGTTAACTGTAAAATTTTTTATTTATTTTTATTCGCGCGTGTCTTACTGAATGTTGTTCGCAATTGTATATGTACCGATATCTACAGGTATCGATGTTTTTGATAATTACAGATGGACACCTGTAACACGTGTCTGAAACTTACCTGATTTGTTTATTCTTTTATCTCCTTCAACTAATCGCAAATTAATTCTATTTGATAAAAGCAATTCTGTCAAATTTCTCATACATAACGCATCGTTTATAATTTTCTATTAATTATATATATATATGTATATATATATATTCGTACTCATATCCTTGAAAATTATTTCGAGAATTCGAGCGAATGTCACAACTAGATAAAATTATCTTTCATATTTTGACAGTTGAATAGGAACATATTTGAGTTGGCGAAAAATGATTATCTGAAACCGCACGTGTGTGTAAATAATTCAGCAGAAAATATATAATCATCATTTCAAAATACATTTGCACACTACGTACCAAAAATATATAATATGATAACGTAGTTTTTGCTATTCAATTGATTGAATTTTAGAAAAGAAAAAGATTTAAAAATATATAACTATGTCAGTCAATAAAGAGACATAGACTACGTTTACATGGCACTGTTGATCGGGTTTTATAACATAAGTAGTTCTTAGGCCAGTCAATCACAACTATTCCATTCTTCTGAAGAATGATTACGATTGGTTTTCCTGACAACTACCGATGTTATAAAACCCGATTAACGGTGTCATGTAAACGTAGTGCAAATTGAATCATATATATTTAATTGCCTGCTCATTAAATATATAAAGTGCAAACACATACAGAAATTGTATATTTTTCTATACTTAAATGCAATAGGAAGAAATAATTAAACAAGTATCCTTGCATAGGAATATTATGCATAATTTTTACAAAACATATTTAAGATTCGCGCAATTGAGATGTATAATAAAATTAATAACGATTCTATAAATCTTAGGTATATGTTAATAATACGACATGATCTTTTTAATCATGAAACTTACAAACTAACGGAAAAAGATTCGTATCCTAAATGCTAATAATTTTTCTAATGTAACAATAATAATATTGAAAATATATGGATAAAAATATATATAATAAATAATAACATAATTAATGATATACAAGATCTTTTGTCGCGCATATCGATTTTCAATAATGGATAGATATTGTAACAAATACGTAACAAATTATGTGTACACATAATAAAAATTGTATGAATTAAAATTATGTGTATACACATAATAAAAATGCGGAATTATTTTTATGTCAGACATAATTTTAATTCATCCAATTTTTATTATGTCAAAACATAATTTTAATTCATCCAATTTTTATTATGTCTAGACATAATTTTAATTTGTCCAGTTTTTATTATGTCTAGACATAATTTTAATTCAACGAATTTTTATTATGTTATGACATAATTTTAGTTCTGCCGCTAGGGAATTTTTAAGTCGATTCTTATGAATCAAGCTTGAATTCGATGTCTAGGTATCCCAGGTTGCCGATAACGGGTTACAAATAGTGCGCTCCATAGTTTTCGGTGTCCAGGTGTAATAATACGTTGAATTTGATGTCAAGGTGTCCCACGTTGCCGATGACGAGATCCACATAGTGCGCTCCGTAGTTTTCGGTGTCCACGTGTATTAATACCTCAAATTCGATATCTACGTGTCCTACATTCGGATTTAAAGTTATTAATACACCTAGTCACCAAAAACTACGAAGCGCACTATGTGGACCTCGTCATCGGCAACCTGGAACACGTAGACATCGAATTCGAGGTATTATTACACCTAGACACCAAAAACTACGGTGCGCGCTATCTGGACCTCGTCATCAGCAACCTGGGACACCTAGACATCAATTTCAAGGTATTAATACACGTAGACACCGAAAACTACGGAGCGCACTATGTGGACCTCGTCATCGGCAACCTAGGACACCTAGAAATCGAATTTAAGGTATTAATACACGTAGACACCGAAAACTACGGAGCTCACTATCTAGACATCGTCATCGGCAACCTGGGACACCTAGACATCGCATTCAACGTATTATTACACCTGGACACCGAAAACTACGAAGCGCACTATGTGGACCTCGTCATCGGCAACCTGGGACACCTAGAAATCGAACTCAAGGTATTAATACACGTAGACACCGAAAACTACGGAGCTCACTATCTAGACATCGTCGTCGGCAACCTGGGACACCTAGACATCGCATTCAACGTATTATTACACCTGGACACCGAAAACTACGGAGCTCACTATCTAGACATCGTCATCGGCAACCTGGGACACCTAGACATCGCATTCAACGTACGATTACACCTGGACACCGAAAACTATGAAGCGCACTATCTGGATCCCGTCATCGGCAACCTGGGACACGTGGACATCGAATTCAAGGTATTAATACACGTAGACACCGAAAACTACGGAGCGCACTATGTGGACCTCGTCATCGGCAACCTGGAACACGTAGACATCGAATTCAACGTATTATTACACCTGGACACCGAAAACTATGAAGCGCACTATCTGGACCTCGTCAACGGCAACCTGGGATACCTAGACATCGAATTCAAGCTTGATTCATAAGAATTGACTTAAAAATTCCCTAGCGGCACTTTCTGCCAAGCGTAGAGAACTTTCTTTTCCGGCAGCGGTGGTAATACGATGTAAGAATACGAAATCTCTCTAGATATACATGAAGCAATTGACTCAATATATATAATACCTAATTTACCTAAATAGAAATCTTCCTCCTGACCGATAAGTCTATCGACCTATAATTTATCTACTAGATCGTTCGAAATACGCGCGCGATATCGAAACTGGCGATACCTGCGCCGCCAATGTCGAAAAAGTGAAAAGGACGCGCGACTCCAGCGCCATGAAAGTGATACTAGAGAGAATGTTGTAGACGACGACGACGACGTTTCTTAAATAAAATTTTCACATTTTGGACTTTGCGTCGCAATATCTCCGCTCGTAGGGCACGTAGCGGAATATTATAAGAGAAACCCCCCCTATTTTAACCCCAACTATCGATCAAGCCTACTCAGAACTTGATCCGTTCACTCGTTATCGAGATCTCAACATCTCGGGTACTCGCAACCCGTCGCGTCGCGTAAAAGAGTCACGGTGCGGTCTCGCTTTGCGTGTACTTGGCGCGAGACACTACCGTGTCTCTTGATATAATATAATAGATATTACTCCTGAAAGAAAGAAACAATAATAGAGTATAATATTGAGTATAAAACGCAATACCTACTTATAAAAAATGGTGGGGTTATACAAACTATTCCGCATTACCCGACATTGCCATTTTAACCTCTTTATTGTACCTACATAATAGTAATTAATATACGCCGTAGGACACTTGCTCAATAGATTACACTATCTTACAATTAGTTTTTACACGTAACAAAAAGCGACTAAAAACCTGTGAAGGAGATTGACTGATGTAAAATAAAAATCTATAAAATAACCTTATGCAAGTATTATAGCGACATATCCAAAATCTTAAATTACACGTACTAACTACATGACACTTTGCACTACATTGCTGCTTTGTACGTTAAATTATTAAAAATTATCGTATATTTCAAATTATTCCATTTTTTTATTCCATATTATCTGCACTTCCTCAACCAACATTAGATTTATATTGATGTTTCCTTGTTATTCATATTTGCGACTTTTACGCATGAGAGTGTTGCACGCATATAGACAAGTTTATAAATAGTTAGCTTTTTCAATTTATCCTTTCAAACAATGGATTTAACCGGCGGCTTTCCTATTCTTTGTTGAATTATTTTATCACCTCCATTTTGAGTAGAACTTAATGGCATATTATCTTATGGCAATTGTGACATCTCCTTCCTCCACTTTGTTAACCAGTTACTGGAAACAGTCTAAGAAAATTAAAACATTCACTGTCATTAATCGAAAATTTTTTATATGATGTGTATGTACATTGAAGCGAGCTCACTTCTTTAGGATTTTTGTAAAGAATTATTTAAAATCATAAAATTATTAAATTTTATGTAAATAAATCATTATATATAGGAAAGTACCCGATTATGAGATACCATATCTATTTTGTGTGATTGCCGGAAGTCTATGGGCAGAATTGAAAAATATAATAGATCATTTTGAAGGGAATTTAATAAGCTTTAAGATGCTGAAATGCAAAATTTAATTTAAATATTCATTTTGCTGAAAATTAGAAAAATGTGAAAAATGAGCTTTCGGCAAAATCGCAAAAGTGTGCTCTTAATATGAGAGACCCCGGAAAATCGCTAATAAAGTGCAAAATACATGATATTGCAATTAAAAAACTTTATTTAAAGTTTTTGAAAGACAAATGTAATGGAGAAGCATATTTGCAACAATCGTAAACCCACTTATACTCAATATTGTACCTAATCTTCCCCCTCCACCCTTCCCTCTCAAATCAAGGTCAGCACAGTCTTATATAAATTCGTATAAACCTTCCCTTAACGTTAATATAGTATTTTCTCTTCTTTTATTACTATACAATAACTTTCATACTCCAGCAACCCAGGAGTACCCTGAGTATCTCATGTTACGAGCATCACGCCTTGCGGTTTCACACGATCACCAAATCTAATCTCTACAATTGAGCAACTCAACATATCCCGTATTTTCCTATTAATACGATCTTACTCTATTACTGCATGCAGAACTTATTGCCAAATATTTATTAATTATATAATAAACAAGGTTTAAAGATTCATATCCATGGCACTTGACAACATCCAATTTCAGAATTTCTTTCTCTGCAACGACTATCACGCACGATCAAACAATGAATTTTCCACTAAATAGGTTTTACCTTAAGGGCAATAAGTTCATGGTGAAACCAACAGATAGGGCCTATTAGTTTAGCAGAAACCTCGCTGTCGCATATTAGGAGCCTATCTCATAATAGGATACTTTCCTCTACTAAATTAAAATTTAGTATTAAATTAAAATAAAAAAATTGAAACTATATATATATACACATATATATATATATATATATATAAATACCGAACGTCTGTATGTATGTATGTATGTCTGACCGCGAACTACTCATTCGTTAGTGGACCGAATTTTTATCAAGGACACATGAAATAGGGGTAGAATTTCCCGGGGAGTGCCATAAAGTGTATAGTTTTTCGCTATCGATTTTCTGGAAACCAATTTTTCTAATTTTTCCAATTTTTCGGGAAATAATCGACCGAATCTTAAAAAATTATATATGAAGTAGGGGTAGAATTTTCCGGGGAATGCTATAAAGTGTATAGTTTTTCGTTACCGATCTTTTTGGAAATTGGTTACAAAATTTTTCCAATTTTTCGGAAATTAATTGACCAAATCTTAAAAAAATGAAGTAAGGGTAGAATTTCTCGGGGATTGCCATAAAGTGTATGCAATCTTTGGGAAAATCGGTATCAAAAAATTTTTCAATTTTTCGGAAATTAATTGACCGAATCTCAAACAACTGTATATGAAGTAGAGGTAAAATTTTCTGGGGAGTGCTATAAAGTGTATTATTTTTCGTTACCGATCTTTTTGGAAACCGGTTACAAAATTTTTCCAATTTCTCGGGAAATAATTGAATCTGAAAGAATTACATATAAAATAAAGGTAAAATTTTGAGATATTAGCTGAATTTTTTTAGAGATAATTTTTTGTTACTTTCTTAAAAACAATGCTCAAATTTTTATAATTTTTCGGAGATGGCAAAGACGTGTATAATTTTTCATAATCGATTTTTTAGAAATCGGTTTCAAAATTTTCTAATTTTTTGAAGATGGCTACGATGCTATAAAGTGTATAATTTTTCGTTACCGATCTTTTTGGAAGCCGGTATCAAAATTTTTTCAATTTTTCGGGAATTTATTGACCGAATCTTAAAGAATTGTATATGAAGTAAGGGTAGAATTTTCTGGGGAGCGTCATAATGTGTACAGTTTTTGTTACTGATCTTTTCGAAAACCGGTTTTTTTAATTTTTCAAATTTTTCGGGAAATAATTGATTGAATCTCAAAAAATTGTACATGAAGAAAGAGTAGAATTTCCCGGGGAGTGTTATAAAGTGTACTATTTTTTGTTACCGATCTTTTTGGAAATCGGTTCCGAATGATCGAATCTCAAAGAATTGTACATAAAGTAAGGCTTGAATTTTCCGGGAAGTGCTATAAAGTATATAATTTTTCGTTACCGATCTATCTTTTTGAAAACTGGTATTAGAAGTTTGACAAATTTTTCGGGACATAATTGACCGAATTTCAAAGAATTGTATATAAAACAGGGGTAGAATTTCCCGGGGAGTGTTATAAACTGTATAGTTTTTCGTTACCGATCTTAGAGAGAGAGAGAGGGAGAGAGGGAGAGGGAGAGAGAGAGGGAGAAAGAGAGAGAGAGAGACTATTTGCGTGTTTTATTACATACTAGCGTTTCGGCCCGCGCGGAGAACTCAAAGCTAGCGCGTGGACTTCAAAGCTAGGAAACTATAGATCTATATAAGGAAGCAATGTGCAAGTTTCTACTTGCACACTTAAAAGCTATTGGATTTATTTATGAATCATCTCATGACAAATCGAGCAATAACACGATTCTTATATGAAATAATCAAACTAAAAAAAAAAGACAAAAAGTCAATAAGTAATAAAACAAAAAACATTATAAAAAAATTTTGTAATCAAAAAATTATATATTTTATAGTACTCCCCGCAAAATTCTACCCCTACTTCATATACAATTCTTTAAGATTTGGTCAATTTTCTTTAATTCTTCACGTATATTTCGTAATCAAAAAATTATATATTTTATAGTACTCCCCGGAAAATTCTACCCTTACTTCATATACAAAGCACTCCCCGGAAAATTCTACACTCCTCGGAAAAATTTACCTTTAAAATTCGGTCAATTAATTCCCGAAAAATTGAAAAAACTTTCTGATTCCAGCTTCCAAAAAGATCGTTAACGAAAAATTATACACTTTATAGCACTCCCCAGAAAATTCTACCCCTGTCATATACAATTCTTTGAAATTTGGTCGATTATTTCTCGACCCCTGTTTCATATACAATTCTTTAAAAATTGGTCGGTTATTTCCCGAATTCGGGAAATATCTAAAAAAATTCAGCTAATATCTCAAAATTCGAGGAAATTAGAACAATCACGTACATTTTTTTAAACAAAAATCGGAAACCCTTTTAGAAAAATTAGAAAAACTTCGTAACTGGTTTCAAAAAAATCAATTCATTAATGAAAACTTATCCATTAATAAAAAATTAAACTTATCCTCCAAAAATTAAAAAAATTTTGACACAACTCTTATTTCATATATAATTTTTTAAGATTTGGTCAATTAATTCCCAAAAAATTGGAAAAATTTTGCAACCGGTTCCCAAAAAAATCGGTAACGAAAAATTGTACACTTTATAGCAATCCCGGGGAAATTCTACCTTTATTTCATATGTAATTCTTTAAGATTTAATTATTTCCCGAGAAATTGGAAAAATTTCGTAACCGGTTTCCAAAAAGATCGGTAACAAAAAATAATACACTTTATAGCACTCCCCAGAAAATTCTACCTCTACTTCATATACAATTGTTTAAGATTCGGTCAATTAATTTCCGAAAAATTGGAAAATTTTTTAATACCAATTTCCCCAAAGATTGGTAACGAAAAATTATACACTTTATGGCAATCCCTGGGAAATTCTACCCCTACTTCATATAATAATTCTTTAAGATTCGGTCACTTAATTTCTGAAAAAGTGGAAAAATTTTGTAACCGGTTTTTAAAAAAATCGGTAATGAAAAATTATACACTTTGTTGCACTCCCCGGAAAATTCTACCCCTGTTTCATATATAATTCTTTTAAATTTGGTCGATTATTTCCCAAAAAATTAAAAAAATCGATTTCCAGAAAGTCGGTAGCAAAATACTATACACTTTATGGCCGGAAAATTCTACCCCTACTTCATATACAAAGCACTCCTCGGAAAATTCTACACTTCCCGAAAAAATCTACCTTTAAAATTTGGTCAATTAATTCCCAAAAAATTGAAAAAAATTTCTGATATTAGCTTCCAAAAAGATCGTTAACGAAAAATTATACACTTTATAGCACTCCCCGGAAAATTCTACCTCTGTTTCATATACAATTCTTTGAAATTTGGTCGATTATTCCCGACCTCTGTTTCATATACAATTCTTTAAAAATTGGTCGGTTATTTCCCGAATTCGGGAAATATCTAAAAAAATTCAGCTAATATCTCAAACTTCGAGGAAATTAGAACAATCACGTACATTTTTTTAAACAAAAATCGGAAACCCTTTTAGAAAAATTAGAAAAACTTCGTAACTGGTTTCAAAAAAATCAATTCATTAATGAAAACTTATCCATTAATAAAAAATTAAACTTATCCTCCAAAAATTAAAAAAATTTTGACACAACTCTTATTTCATATATAATTTTTTAAGATTTGGTCAATTAATTCCCAAAAAATTGGAAAAATATTTGCAACCGGTTCCCAAAAAAATCGGTAACGAAAAATTGTACACTTTATAGCAATCCCGGGGAAATTCTACCTTTATTTCATATGTAATTCTTTAAGATTTAATTATTTCCCGAGAAATTGGAAAAATTTCGTAACCGGTTTCCAAAAAGATCGGTAACAAAAAATAATACACTTTATAGCACTCCCCAGAAAATTCTACCTCTACTTCATATACAATTGTTTAAGATTCGGTCAATTAATTTCCGAAAAATTGGAAAATTTTTTAATACCAATTTCCCCAAAGATTAATAACGAAAAATTATACACTTTATGGCAATCCCTGGGAAATTCTACCCCTACTTCATATAATAATTCTTTAAGATTCGGTCACTTAATTTCTGAAAAAGTGGAAAAATTTTGTAACCGGTTTTTAAAAAAATCGGTAATGAAAAATTATACACTTTGTTGCACTCCCCGGAAAATTCTACCCCTGTTTCATATATAATTCTTTTAAATTCGGTCGATTATTTCCCAAAAAATTAAAAAAATCGATTTCCAGAAAGTCGGTAGCAAAATACTATACACTTTATGGCCGGAAAATTCTACCCCTACTTCATATACAAAGCACTCCTCGGAAAATTCTACACTTCCCGGAAAAATCTACCTTTAAAATTTGGTCAATTAATTCCCAAAAAATTGAAAAAAATTTCTGATATTAGCTTCCAAAAAGATCGTTAACGAAAAATTATACACTTTATAGCACTCCCCGGAAAATTCTACCTCTGTTTCATATACAATTCTTTGAAATTTGGTCGATTATTCCCGACCTCTGTTTCATATATAATTCTTTAAAATTTGGTCGGTTATTTCCCGAAATCGAGAAATATCTCTAAAAAAATTCAGCTAATACCTCAAAATTTGAAGAAATTAGAACAATCACGTACATTTTTTTAAACAAAAATCGGAAACCTCTTTAGAAAAATTAGAAAAACTTCGTAACCGGTTTCAAAAAAATCAATTCATTAATGAAAAATTATCCATTAATAATAGTATATTGTGTGCACCAAGGGGCGAAAGTAGCGTTTATCAGACGAGTGTGAAGTTTGCCGTCCCAGCCGAAGGCGAGGGCGGCAAATCACACGAGTCTGAAAAAGCTTTCGCCCCGAGGTGCACACGATATTTTTCACAACACCTCTTTACGGAAATGTTCGACTTTTGAATGCCTGTAGAGTGTATGCGTTTGATGCTCCATTCACACAGTTTATACGCGCGTGTAGTTAAATAAAAAGAGAAAAAGAGAGTGATGTGGGGTCCAGGGGCAAAGCCCCTGGGAAGGGGGTGTGGGGGGCAAAGCCTCCCACATAAAGAAATAAAATTAAAATAAAATTAAAAAAAATATATAAATAAATAATTTTAATTTTAAAATAACAAAAAAAATTCCAAAAAATGTAAAAAATAGAATTTTTAGAATATAAATATATCATTAGACTCGTGAAAATGTCAATAAATTAATAGACGGCGATACGAGTCAAGGGCGGTGCGCAAATAGAGAATTAATAGTTACAAAAGTAACGAATTAAAATGTATATGTTACGGGCAAAGTCCGCATGGTGTGCAGTGTCGGCATTGCCCGGGCAATGTCAGCATTGCACAACGCGACTGGGCAAAATAGTTTATTAGCGGACATTGCCCGGTTTGATGTGGGCAAAGTTAACACTGCCCATCCAGCGATGGCAATGTCAGCAACGATTATCACATTGCGGACTTTGCTCGGTTCCAAGTGGGCAATGTCGACAATGCTAAATCTCCGTGGGCTAAGCTGCGCTAAATGGACGGACATTTACATGGAGATTTACCATTGTTGACATTGCTCACAGAGTCCGTAGTAGTATATGTTTTCTCAATTTTTGAGACAGATATTTATGTAATAAAATTACTAGGCGCAAATTTAACAGTATTTATTAGAATATAGATAAAAAACTCAATACAGTTATAGTTTCTCTTTTAAAATAAAATAAATACTTATTGAATTATTATTTAGAATAGGTAGGTACTGCAAATATAGAAAAAACTTAACTATTTAAAGCGCGTCATCTAACCTATGTAGGTTAGTAACGCACTTTAAAAGTATTAGTGCCATTAGTGCGTCACTAACCTACATAGGTTTGATGACGCGCTTTAAACAATTAAATACTTTTAAAGCGCGTCACTAACTTACATAGGTTAGATGACGCGCTTTAAATACTTAAATACAAAATATCTGCTTTAATGAAAATTACAACTTCAAAATAATACAGTCAATTTTAATTATTTATTGAATTCATATTGATCGGCGTCGATTGAGCATAATTTCATCGATATTTGAGGTGAGGCCCCTAAACTAAATAAATACCAATGTCGACAATGCTAAATTTCCATGGACTAAGCTGCGCTAAATAGACGGACATTTAGCGCAGCTTAGCCTACGGAATTGTCAACATTGCCCACTTGGAACCGAGCAAAGTCCGTAATGTGATAATCGTTGCTGACATTGCCATCGTTGGATGGGCAGTGTTAACTTTGCCCACATCAAACCGGGCAATGTCCGCTAATAAACTATTTTGCCCAGTCGCGTTGTGCAATGCTGACATTGCCCGGGCAATGCCGACACTGCACACCATGCGGACTTTGCCCGTAACATATATACGTATATACATATATTCCAACTTAATAAACTGCGCGCCGATTATTTGTCGGACTTGAAACACAGCTATCATTGGAACATTAATACCCTTTCCTCCCCGGAATTAAATCTACACGATTTAATTATTTAAAAAACTGTAAAGAAATTATTGCGAAAAATATTAATGTTCCAACGATAGCTGTGTTTCAAGTCCGACAAATAATCGGCGAGCAGTTTATTAAGTTGGAATAAATGTATATACGTATATACATTTTAATTCGTTTTTTTTACTTCTGTAACTATTAATTCTCTATTTGCGCACCACGTACCGCGCTTGACTCGTATCGCCGTCTATTAATTTTTAGAATATAATTAAAGAATATAATTTTTACAAAGAATAAGCATTAATTAGTGAATTTAATATTTACACTACATTTTTGGAATTAAAAGATTGGATTATTTCCTCTATTTTGTATTTTAGATGTTGATTCAGATGAATCTTCAGTCATGATACAGCCAGCAAGCGACAAAAGTCGACACAAACGTCGTTTTATCTTTCTTTTTTGGCAATGAGTAACAAAGACAAAACGACACTTGTGTCGACTTGTCACTTGCTGGAAAGCTTCCTATATATGTTTTAAGATTTGCCCGTTACGTTACTTTCCGCCCGCTAAACAGGGACGAAAGTGGTTACTTTCCGCCCTAGGGAGGAAAGTGACCACTTTCGTCCATGTTTAGCGGGACGAAAGTAAGCACTTTCCGCCCTAGGGAGAAAAGTGACCACTTTCGACCCTGTTTGGCGGGAGGAAAGTAACAAACTTTCCTCCCTGGCGTGAAATTGGCCACTTTCGTCCCTCTCTACAGGCATGGAAAGTCGAACTTTCCGTGGAGGTGTTGTGAAAAAAATTAAACTTATCCTCCAAAAATTAAAAAAATTTTGACACGACTCCTATTTCATATATAATTTTTTAAGATTTGGTCAATTAATTCCCAAAAAATTGGAAAAAATTTGTAACCGGTTCCCAAAAAAATTGGTAACGAAAAATTGTACACTATTCTACCCCTGTTTCATATACAATTCCTTAAGATTCGGTAAATTAATTCCCGAAAAACTCGTAAAATTTGAAAAAATTTCGGAACCGGTTTCCAAAAAGATCGGTAACGAAAAATTAACTGCGACATTTTCATCCCCGGGAAATATTCTACCCCTATTTCATATACTTTTGGTAAAACTTCGGTCCACTAACGAATGAGTAGTTCGCGTACAGACAGACAGACAGACGTGACTTATATAGATGTCTTCCGGGGCGAAGCCCGGGTAACCAGACAGATTTTTTAGAGTAATAGATTTAGAGCCCGAGAGAATCAGAATCAGAATCAGAATCGTCATTTATTAGACGCTCTGGGACTACGTCCCCTAAAGCGTCGAAACTAAATTACAAAAAGGGTGACAAATAAAGTATGATACATTCGTGCATTCATATATAAAGAGTAACTACAAATGAAAGATATAAGAGTAAAGTAAGTAAAGAAAATACAGAAACTAATGAGACGTGTTACCACAGAAACTTAGCGCTTACAACTGAAAAGAAATAGCCATAGCAGAAAAATGATTTACAAAAGCCGTAAATAGGACAAAAGATAGTTTACACAATAATCTCAAGATACGTTCAGGTCTACCGACAGAAATCTCATGCGCCTAAAGATGAGAACAGGAATTCATATAGTTTCGCCTTGAAAGAGCCGATACATGTCGCGTTGCGAATGTCGGAAGGGAGAGAATTCCACAGCACGGCAGCGGAGAAACAAAAAGGTCGAATTTCTTCGTTAGTGGACCGAATCTTTACCAAAAATATATGAAATAGGGGTAGAATTTTCCGGGGAATGCCATGATGTGTATAGTTTGTCGTTACCGACTTTCTGGAAACCGGTTTTTTAATTTTTAAAATTTTTCGGTAAATAATTGACCGAATCCGACTGGGAAAACCACTAAAAAAACGTGTCAGCAAAAGTACTCCATAGGTGACGCGGAAACTATTATAAATTATAATTATAATCTAATCAAATTATAATTATAATATAATCGTTTAGCATATAATTAGCTAAACTAAAAGTGTATAAGTACTAAAAAGTGTATAATTATTTGTTACCGATTTTTTTAGAGTAATAGATTTAGAGTCCGCGCGAAGCGCGGGTCAAGCACCTAGTATATATATCGGGTTTTTCAGACCACCCGTCCCACCCTTTTAAATGTATATATATAACTATATATATATTATCTATATATATAAATACAAATGTCCTGACTGACTCACTCACTCACTCACTCACTCACTCAACAACGCCCAGCCCAAACTTCTGAACCGAATTTTTACCAAAAGTATATGAAATAGGGGTAAAATTTTCCGGGGAGTTCCACTAAGAAGGGATTTTTAGAAATTCGAGCCCTAACGGGGTGAAAAGAAGTAAAACGTGTTTTCACGAATTCTTTAATATCGCTCAGCCTAATTTTTACCAAAAGTATATGAAATAGGGGTAGAATTTTCCGAGGAGTGCCGCTATGTGTATAGTTTTTTGGAAACCGGTTTTTCTAATTCTTCTAATTTTTTGGGAATAAATTCACCGAATTTTAAAGAATTATAGATCAAACAGGGGTAGAATTTTCCGGGGAGTGCTATAAAGTGTATGATTTTTCGTTACCGATTTTTTTGGAAACCGGTACGGAAATTTTTTCAATTTTTCGAGAATTTATTGACCAAATTTTAAAGAAGTAGGGGTAGAATTTTACGGGGAGCGCCATGATGTGTATAGTTTTCGTTGCCGATCTTTTTGAAAACCGGTTTTTTTAATTTTTTAAATTTTTCGGGAAATAATTGATTGAATCTCAAAAAATTATACATGAAGAAGGAGTAAAATTTCTCGGGGAGTGCTATAAAATGTACTATTTTTTGTTACCAATCTTTTTGGAAATCGGTTCGGAATGACCGAATCTCAAAGAATTGTACATAAAGTAGGGGTTGAATTTCCCGGGGAGTGCTATAAAGTATATAATTTTTCATTACCGATTTTTTTGGAAGCAGGTATCAGAAGTTTGACGAATTTTTCGGAAAATAATAATTGATCGAATTTTAAAGAATTGTATATAAAACAGGGGTAGAATTTTCTGGGGAGTGCTATAAACTGTATAGTTTTTTGTTACCAATCTGAGAGAGAGAGAGAGAGAGAGAGAGAGAGAGGGAGAGGGAGGGGAAGGGAGAGGGAGGGAGAGGGAGGGAGAAAGAGGGAAAGAGAGGGACAGAGAGGGAGAGAGAGAGAGACAGAAAGGGAGAGAGAGAGAGAGGGAGAGAGAGAGACAGAGAGGGAGAGAGAGGGGGAGAGAGGGGAGGAGAGAGAGAGAGAGAGAGAGAGAGAGGAGAGAGAGAGAGAGAGAGAGAGAGAGAGAGAGAGAGAGAGAGAGAGAGAGAGAGAGAGAGTCCCGGGGGGTGCTATAAAGTGTACTATTTTTCGTTACCGATCTTTTTGGAAACCGGTTCCGAATGACCGAAACTCAAAGAATTGTACATAAAGTAGAAGTTGAACTTACCGGAAAGTGCTATCAAGTATATAATTTTTCGTTACCGATCTTTTTGGAAAGAGACTATTTGTGTGTCTTAATACACATGTTCTTCGGGGCAAAGCCCGACGGGGCATGCTAGTATATGTATATGTATATGTATTATATATGTATGTTATATTATATATATATATATATATATATATATATGTATATATGGTTCATATTTACATCTTGATCTTTTGTATCCTCTATTTGAATCTTCTTAAGTTTCTCCTCTATTACTTTGAGTTTATCCATTTCTTTCTGGATTTTACGCTCCATTTGATATTTAGCCACCGCTTGTGCCAATGGTCCTAGCTCTCCTTTCATCGCAGCGTTAAACGCCGCCTATTTAGAAAAAAATATTTTTATTAAATAAATATAACGGTTTACTATGCAAATTATGCAGGTTCTTACATCTCGTCGCCTTTTAGCGTCGTTGGATGTACCTATCGGCTCTGTCTCGGTCTGGGGTCCCAGTTCAACGAGAAGCTGAAAATCTGCGTGTTCACCTAATCGAAAACCCACGCCAAGTCTGGAATCGGTTCCTGTAGAATTTTAGAGAAATTTATATAGGAACAAAAATTATGTTATTAAATAAAAATTTTAACAATTTTATTTTATGATTTACCTTTCTTAATTATTGGTATATTGGAGTAAATTACAGACAATATTGTTGGAAGTTCCTCTGGTATAATCAAACTCCTTACATCTGTGAATTTTATTTTATTTTTATACCAGTTTACCAGTTATTACCAGTTATTAATCATTGGACATACACTACCGGCCAAAAGTTTGAGACCACATTTAAAAATTTTACATGTTTCAGTGAAACACTACTCGAAAGTTCGAGTCAATGCTTAAATACTTAATATTTTTTCTTAATTTGAAAGTAAATAGGCAGAGTAAGTATTTAGCATAGTTGTAGTTAACATTATTTAATTTCAACGAAAATGGATTATATGGTCATAAAGTTCCAAAACTGAATTATACCTACACTATTTTAGAATATAGGTGAAAAAGAATCTTTTATAAAATAATAAACTTATAATTAGATTACATTGTTTGGTTATTTTAACGAAAAAAGTGTCTAATATTTTTTAGCGTTTAATGCATTTTTCATCTCGTAAAAAATATTTTTTATAGAACTTTCAAACATTTTATATTATTTTTTGTTTTATTATAAAACAATGAATAATATAATAAAAATATTTTAAATTATATAATAAATTTGATTTCATTTTATATAGCAAACATTTACAATTAATGTTCTCAAACTTTTGGTCGGTAGTATAAGTGAAAGAAATCTGTGAAGTCGGCCAAGTTTTTTGTTAACATAATTTTATCTTAATAAATGTTTGTTTTTTAATTATATCCTATTTTGCATTTTTTAGTCTTGTTTTCTTGGAAAGGGTAAAAGATATTGCATACAAAATACAAAACAAATAATACTTACGATCACATAAAACTATGAAAAGCAGCAGCTGCGAAATCGCTCTCTTCACGATCATCATTTTGAAAGGGAAATCTCTGCGTGCGCACCGATTTTATATATTCAACAAACGCGTGATTTAATTTCCATGGCTGTTTTATAATTGAACACGACGAGCAAAGATTAATTCTTAGGACAAAATACGATCTTTTCATCGTCTAAAATAACATTGGTCTATTAAACCAATTATTGCTTATAAAAATTTTGTTATACTCAAAAATTTCAATTTTAATCCTAAATTCTTTGGAAAAACGCAATAAATAAGATAAGATAAAAGGACAATAAAATTTTTATAGAAATATTCACAATTGCTTAGTTAACATAGAAATTATTATGATGAGATCCAAAATGGCAAAAATATCAACCACTATATTCGATAATGACTATATATTCATCGACGTCAAATCAAAATTGATGTCGATTTGACTAATCATTTCTGGCTAGAATATATCATTGTAAAATATATCATTGTATCAAAATTTTGATACGTAACAATAATATACAACACTTTCTATTTACATTGATATACACAATAACGATACCGTACGCAAGAATCTACATTTACTTTAAATATTTTTTACCCCAACAAAAAACTTTTTATATAAAAAAATAGGGTAACTGGGGGGAATATGCTACTCGTTATGTAACCCCTTCGTTGGCATTGACGCAATAGTGCGTCAATCTTTCTTTTCCTATAACTTGCTCCGATTTGACATCCAAGTCTAACACGGGGATTTTTGGGGTCGCTGATTACGAATCTGAATTCAAAATTTGCAAATTCAAAATAGCGGATCCAAAATGGCGGATGAAAATACAAAAAATTACTTGATTGAAATGAAATTTGCCATTTTAAATTTTCGAATTTTAAGTTCAGATTTGTAATCAGCGCCCTCAAAAACCCTAGGGTATAAATTTTCAAGATAAAAAATTTTCCTGCCATTTTGGGCACTTTTTGTCGAATTCTTTCTGCCAACGAAGGGGTTAAGCCACGGCTAAAAGCGCTCTTGTGAATACCATGAAGTTGTTCATGGTTCTATTTTGTATAAGTCTTTTGCATAAGTTTCGTGTGTTTATTTCCTGGTAGTATTATAGTTTTTATGAGGTAAGTACATTTGACAACGTGCTCTTTAGAACTTTCTTAATGGTTTTATGTAAGTTATTCTTCAAGCGTTACACTATTTTTAACTAGATTAGCTTGTCGTTCTATTAGTATTAGTTAGGATAAAAGTACTCATCAGTATGTCGTTTTACTAATAGTCATATTGTACAGGCTTATTAATATAAAACTGCGTCTTGAGGGAATCAAGAGACACGGTAGTGTCTCGCGCCAAGTACACGCGGAGCGAGACCGACCGTGACTCTTTTACGCGACGCGACGGGTTGCGAGTACCCGAGATGTTGAGATCTCGATAACGAGTGAGCGGATCAAATTCTAAGTAGGCTTGATCGATAGCTTGGGGTCCAATTAGGGGGGGGGTTTCTCTCATAATATTCCGCTACGTGCCCTACGAGCGGAGATATTGCGACGCAAAGTCCAAATGTGAAAATTTATTTTTAAGATACTTCTACTACTACTAACTACTTCTACGTTGACCGTCTCTCATGCCATATCACGTGATCAGAGAAAATGTTCCTTTCACTTTTTCGACACTGGCGGCGCTGGTATCGGCCAGTTTCGATATCGCGCGTATTTCGAACGATCTAGTAGGTAAATTATTAAAGGTCGATAGACTTATCGGTCAGAAGGAAGATTTCTATTTAGTTAAATTAAGTATATATATGTCGTAGTCTTTTCGTTATATTCGTCATTTCATGAAATACCTAGGCACTTCCAGAAACGTTGACGTTTGGTGAAACTTATTCAAATTACTTAACGTGCCTATAGGTAGTTCATGAAATGACCACTCGGCGCCAACGCTTCGTGATAAATACTCAAGTACGTCATCTGACTAATTTCACACTTTGATGTTTCATGTAATGCCTAGCATATCGTAACACGTCCTAGAGTCATATACTTATTCTACAAAAACAGGTTATTAATGAACAGACTTGATACATTTTAACGCGGATAGTATTTAATACAATTTCTTGCCATTAACAAATTTTATAAGAATTTTTTAAATAATATTAAATTACATTCATAATAATAAAGTATAAATAATCATATCATTTCGTCAATTTTTTAGATTAGCTAAATTTGAAAATTATTTATTAGCACATGGTCCACTTTTATGGCACCGTGAGTTGCATTGAAACTTGAACTTAAGGTAGCTGTCTCGCTAAGTGCTAGTCATGTGACTGTTTGTAGGTTTTCACGTTCAGAAATATATTTCAGGCAATTTTTGCTAAGGGAAAAATAATTCTATGAATTATGGTGTAAAATTTCATACGTGACAAAGTATGTTACTTTTTCCAAATTCTGTGATTTTTCTCATTTGACTGCGTTTTGATCAGCTGATCATGCGTGTCGTCGAGAAAAGTTACAAGTGAGGTTACATCTCCTTGTCGATTGAATTTTGACAATTACTGAGAAAGGGTTTCTAAATGCATGACAGGGGTGTCAATCACTATCCAATTCGGCTAAGAAAGACGAGCCCCATAACCTGCAACTACAGTAATTAGCCAGCGGCGTTTCCAAGTCTTCCCAACCTCACCTCGACCAAAAAATGTCTGCTCGATTACCGCATTTTCACTAAAATAAACTAAAAAATTAGCAGCAAAATCTCCGGTAAAGTATATATTTTATGGTTGCATCGGATTCTTCGAAATCTAATGTACAAAAAGCAATGTTTTTTCTCACTTCATCTAATCGAAAAATGCGAAAATATGTGATTGAAACCGTGATAGAGCCTTCTTTTTCTGGCCGTCTGTATATGAAGTAATGCAAAATTTGTGATTTTCGAGATCGATTTTCTAGAGTAAATAGTCGGTAAGGAGCCACAGAAAAAATCGACTGCAAAGCTGATCATATAATTTGATATAAAATCCGAAATCGAACACTTTATCTAATACATGCCCTGACGAGACAGCTACCTTAAAGCACAAACACCGGTTCGTTTGACAGTGAGTCTTCGATGGCTGACACGAACATTAGTCAGATGACGTACTTGAGTATTTATCACGAAGCGCCGGCGCCGAGTGGTCATTTCATGAACTACCTAGGCACGTTAAGTATAATTTGAATAAGTTTCACCAAACGTCGACGTTTCTGGAAGTGCCTAGGTATTTCATGAAATGACGAATGTAACGAAAAGACTACGACATATATATATAATATATATTGATTCTTATGAATCAAGCTTGAATTCGATGTTTAGGTATCCCAGGTTGCCGATGACGAGGTACAGATAGTGCGCTTTATAGTTTTCGGTGTCCAGGTGTAATAATACGTTGAATTCGATGTCTACGTGTTCCAAGTTGCCGATGACGAGGTCCACATAGTGCGCTCCGTAGTTTTCGGTGTCTACGTGTATTAATACCTTGAATTCGATGTCCACGTGTCCCAGGTTGCCGATGACGGGATCCAGATAGTGCGCTTTATAGTTTTTGGTGTCCAGGTGTAATCGTACGTTGAATTTGATGTCTAGGTGTCCCAGGTTGCCGATGACGAGGTCCACATAGTGCGCTCCGTAGTTTTCGGTGTCTACGTGTATTAATACCTTGAATTCGATGTCCACGTGTCCCAGGTTGCCGATGACGGAATCCACATAATGCGCTCCGTAGTTTTCGGTGTCTACGTGTACTAATACCTTGAAATTGATGTCTAGGTGTCCCAGGTTGCTGATGACGAGGTCCAGATAACGCGCTCCGTACTTTTTGGTGTCTAGGTGTAATAATACCTCGAATTCGATGTCTACGTGTTCCAGGTTGCCGATGACGAGGTCCACATAGTGCGCTTCGTAGTTTTTGGTGACTAGGTGTATTTTATTTATTTATTTAAAATTTCGAGGTCTAGCAGCGCCAAGTATTTTTACAAGAAAAAATGTATTTTAATAAAATATTTTTATTTTGTACTGTTACCTCTGTAATTCTTTGTGATTAAATCTTTTATTTTATTGAAAAATACATATATAAACTTTGTATTTAAATACAAATTGTATTCCCTCGTTGAATATTTTAATAAAATATTTTTATTTTGTACTGTTATTTCTGTAATTCTTTGTGACCACTAAAAAATACACATGTAAATTTTGTATTTAAATATCTTGTATTTCCTTGTGAAATTGAAATAAAATTTTTTAATCTTATAAAATTGTTATCATACATTCTTTTCTAATTGACACAATGTAAAGATTTTTCAAAGTAGTGCAACAATTCTTTTTTAAGGCAATATATATGTTCTCTCTGTAATTGGCGCTGTAATTTAAAGAGATATCATTTCTTTTTTGTAATTGTAATAGATCACTTGAAGCGCGACTCTTCTTTTTTTGTAAGGTAACATAATTTTGTGATGTGTATCACTTGGGTTATAATTTTTCGGAAATAAAGATACTACTGCTTAGATTTTTTCGAGATTTTTCGAGATATAAAGATTATGTCTACCACTTGTTACTTATATTTTTTCGAGGTATAATACTACCACTTTCTCTTTTTTCGAGTATGCAACTACATAGATAGGGGTAAAATGCCAGTACTCTTGACAATTTCCTAACGTAATGCCAGTAGATTAGGAAGTTGTAAACAGTATAAACAAATATTTTCCCATATAATTGTTGAAGATAAATAAACCTAAATATTTATTTCATGCACTATGAATAAGTTACGTTTAATTTAATTTTAAAAATTTATTTTTTATGTTAAAAACTATTTGTACTGTAACAATATTTTACAAAATTGTATTCCGGATAATTTAAACTATATAGGTACTTGTAGTATGCAACATTATTATTGAAATACAAAGAAAGTAATAAAAACATTCTTTTATATGTTTTAAACAAGAATGCTTCAAATGTATACGAGAAACACTAAAAAGAAAAAAAATGTAGCTGAAAAAAGTGTAACTGACACAAAGTTATAAAACTTACAGTTTTAAAATTTTAAGGTTTATAACATTTTAAAGTTTGTGCGGTTTAAGGTTTGTATGGTTTTAAGCTTTTAAGATTTATTTTTTATTTGAATTTCAAATGTTGCAATCTAATATTATAATAATTTTAATATTACAATTTAATTTTAAAATTTTATTTTTTATGTTAACTACTATTTGTACTGACTTATTTTAAAGACTATTTGTACTGTTTTTATGAATAAAGTAACCTTTTAAATTGCTACATGTTTGTATATGTGGTATATTACCTTATACTATGTGGCGTATTACCCATATGGTTGATGCCACTTTGCAACACTTTTGTATTTCTTTCTTTTTAATAGCAAACAATCAAAATATTTTATTAAAATCATATACAAATAACAGATAATGAAGGAAAAAGGAGATCAGTATGCAAAGATACTTCAAACAGAACGAAAAAAAGAAAAACAATCAATTAAATTTTTGTTTTAAGTGGCATATTCCCTTTAGTTATCCTATATACAATAAATATATATATAATTATATATCAAAATCCATATATTTTCTTTCTCTTTTATAATCTCTTTTTTCTCATTTCCTCAAATTTTACTTTTTAGAAAAAAAACAATACATAAACTATCCTTTTACTTATTTTTTAATTTTTATTATTTTTCCTGTACAAACAGAAATTACAGAGAAGAGAAAAAAACATATATTGACATATTTTCTTTTTACATGTATAATTATATATTATTTAAATGTTTTTATATAAAAAATTTTTTACTGGGTTGTTGATCAGTCTGCTAACTTCACTAAACTCACTTAGAATGATACAAAAGTGAAATTTAAAAGAGTCAGATTATTGTCGTTACTGGACGTTCTCTCAAGAAAGCACAATATACATTAAATAATTTTTTATCGGCTTTCCAAATTACGAAGTCTATTTCTTTATTATATATTTATATTATTATATTATTTTTACATTATTCTCACTTTGCACGGTTGTTTCCTCAAGAAACACTATTTAATGACTGTGTCGAATAAGTAAAGAGAATCCGTCACGATGTGGAAAACGTGCGTCAACGACGGACACGCGCGTTTGTTCTCAAAACTAAACTTACATGAAAGTGAAATCTAGGAGCACCGGCGACGGACAACTGCTCGCTAATCGGTGTTCTAGAAGTGAACTGAAGATCTCTTTACGAAATACGCGTGTCTTCGACATTAAGCCGGTGCGAGAAAGAGTGCTCGCTGAGACTCGCTTTTGAAGTGAAAGGACAGACGGCGGATTCGGAATCGAGGTCATCGGCGGCCAAACCAAGTGTCGATATTGGTTCCTATGGTTGAACTCTCTTTTTCTTGTGCACGGTTTTCACTTCGTGCCATCTTCATCGGGTTTGCCATACAAGTTTCACGTATCGTAATTATAATTTGAATAGGATTGATGCGATCGTGACGAATGATCGCTGGACGGCCTCGTGCCACTGATCTATGATTAACAAACGGCAAGTCAAGGATGCCGTTTCACGACGTATCGTGCAAGTTACGGGTACGCTTTAAATAGTCGTTATTAGAAAATTGCACCGAAAAACGGCAAACTGAATTACATACAACTCGATTTGAAGTCATGTAATAAAAATAAAACTTTCTACTTCGGTGTGGTAGCGGAGATAAACATAGATTAGTGTATGTCGCAATAACGGAACGCAATACAATTCATTTGCTTTCCCATATGATCTCTTTGTATAGAGAGGCTCGGAAGGATAGTAACAATGTCATGCAGACAACAGATTTAAAAATTTCGTTATAGATTTTTTATATCTTACTAGTATATCTTATTACAATATTATTCTAAACATCATTACACATTTAATTACAATTTTGGTTATACTACGTTAATAAAGTTTATATAAAAAATTTGTTTTTCAATCTTTTTAAAAAATTTTTTTTAGCTACCTCTTGGTTTCCAACCGGACAATTGCTGAAAAATAATAATAATTTAAAAAATTTTGTAACTTGTATCTGAATGTATATAGCGTCGATTATTATTTATTATTATTAAAATCAGTAAAATATTATTAATGTAAAATTATATTAGATGAAAAAAAACTGGTAAAATTAATAGCCAAAGCTGGTCAAATCAATTACGAGATATTTTATGTACTTTATTAACCGCTTCAAAAAAAGTCATCAATTCGGAGTGTTGTACGTATGTCCACGACTTTCTCTGAAACTACTGGACGGATGCGGTTTTCATTGTCTTATAGAACAATCCTCCAGGAAGGTTTTAGTACATAAATTATATTGTGTTAGAACATCAGGATACGAAACAGTAAGGAAATATATGATAATAATTACAAGCAACTAATGAATTATTATTCATATTAATTGAATAAAGCACTAAAAAAGTATAAAATAAATTTTTTTTAAAATAGAACCGACTTTAAAAAAAGCCTTAAAAAGTTTGAAAAAAATTTGTTTTAATTAGAAACTTGCACATTGCTTCCTCATCATTACAGATCGCTACCATTGCTCCTATTTTATTTCGCTCACAAAGCTTCTCTTATGAAGAAACTTGATAATTAGAAGCAAAATAATTATTAGTATTTATTAGTTTGGCTTTCTCATAGAGGAAGCTTTATGAGCGAAATAAAATAGGAGCAATGGTAGCGATCTGTAATGATGAGAAAACATTGTGCAAGTTTCTAATTTGCACACTTTTTTAAATTTTAAATTTAACCTTTTTATGAATTGATAGAGAGTCAGCTTAGTAGCACAAGTGGGGTTTTACTATCCATACAATGTCAAATACGATGTTGACTTTGGGAGTTTAGGCTACATGGTCCATATATGGACTTTGCATATGGATCTTTGATCGCGTATAAAGCTGGATTTAATCAACCAAATTAAGAATTATATATGTAATAGGGATAGAAAAGACTGAAGAATATAATAGAATTATAAACAGTCCGATATCTCAAAATTGCCGGAAGTTAAAGCAACCACGGACATTTCTAAAAATTTCAAATTTTTATAAATGGTAAAGAATGGAATACAGCAAAATACAAGTGCATAGCTCTTCTTTGTTTAGCTTGATGTCTTGTATATCCCATCAGTTTAGGATATACAGCGGTATTTTTAGCGTGCGGGATTTATGCCATACAGTATATACAGATGACACTCTGTAAAAATCAAAATCTCCTATGTGTTCTTTTTTCTTCTTTTTTAATGATCCCCTTATAGAAAAGTAGTACTAAAGTACTCGCCAAAATATTACTGCCCAGTATTTACAGTAATTTATTACTGTGTACTTTTAGTATTTTACAGAAAAAAAGTACTAAAAGTACACAGTAATAAATTATTGTAAATACTGGGCAGTAATATTTTGGCGAGTACTTTAATACTACTTTTCTATCAGGGTCTTATAACAATAACCTTTACTGCATCTATCGTTCGTCTATTTTCTTTTTAAAATCTTTCAGTTTTATAATTTGTTTATCATTCTTACACCCATAAACTTTTTACACATCTTTTATAACTTATTATGACATTTTATTGCTTTATTTATAAATATTATTTGTAATTTTTATAAGGGGTATATTCAACCTATGAATGTCATCTATCCCACCCCTGTGGCAAAAATGCAAAGGTTTCTAAAAGTCTTTTTGTTAAATACAAAGAATAAATATTTCATATTTCTAATTATTTTATAGTAGTAGACAATATGAAGTATTTTATTGGTATAATTCATTTGCCTTAAACATAGTAAATAGTAGGAAAAACCGGGGCGGAGAGTCGTCACTACATTATCTCGAAATCTGTATGTTGTGTAAACTCGCCATTAACATTGTAAACAGTAGGGGAGACCGGGGCTAGACCGGCTAGACCTAACGGGGTAAATCCGCCAAATCAAATATCTCGGAACCTGTATATTGTGCGAACTCGCTATTAACATTGTAAACGCTACTTATGGCATCCATGTGACCAACGGAGTGTTTCGGCAGGTTACCTGCCGTGTTATGATTTTTACGAGGGCAAACGTGTTTTCGGAAGGTGAAAGTGAAATTTTCTGCGCGTGGTAATATCTGCAATAATATTTGCTCTCCAAATCTTGAGGTACGTGATTATAAAGAGTAACTCATGCTGAACACGAATCCAGTGTAGCTTTTTCATTATCGTTAATGTCTAATATTTCGTGGGCGATCAAACCTGAAACTTATGTTTGGGGCTTATCCGCTAGTAAGCACTCGGGGCTGGTCCGCTAGTCTCGTCACTGTGGCGCGCCGGGCGCACGACTTCAGCTCACGGCGATTTCAGGTTAGGTTTCCCTCGAGCGTGATTCTGTCTTCCCTTGCACGTGCGTCAGTTTGTATAGGAGGGAAATTGTACGCACGTATCGTCGCAAAACGGGTATTTTGGCCGACCGAAAAGATGGCGGACCGTTGTTTTCGAGATCGCTCGCGCTCACGGCACGTTGGCGAGGTACGGCAAGGCACGGCTCTGAGATCCCGCGATTTCCGCTCGAGAGTTGACATATATGCCGCGCGTGTGGTAGATCGGTAGATCGTCCCGGCCGCGGTAGATCGTCGTTGTTGGTCGTTGTGTCAATGTCAGTGTAGTGGTGGTGGTGTCGGTGGTGGTGGTCGTCGTCGTCGTCGTGGTTGTGGTTGTGGTGATGGTGGTGGTCGTGGCCGTCATAACTCCGTTAAAAATCATCGTACCGCAATTCAAAAAACAAATTTTTAAATAAATGCTGAAATTTTGCTCTGTCGAATGGTATAATTGCCACATTTTTTAAAATAATATGTACACATAGGGTGCGTTCAAAAATATATTTTTTGGTATTGGAAAAAAAAATAAGATTGGCAGCATTGAAAATTCCCAGTCCCAGTGCTGCGTTTCGTTTCTCCCACTGGGACTGCTCGACTGCTGAAATTTTAACCTACTTGTTACAATTAGATATCATGGAAGAGTATATTTACTCGAAAATATGTTTGAATCTTCAAGTAGTTCCTCTTCTTCAGACAGTGATGATAATAATGAAGAATTACAAAATATTTTATTCGATAATAGAGATAATAATAGAGGTGAAAGAAGAATAGTACCAAAAATAACAGATTATTTGGAAAATATGGTTACAAGATATACAAATATTGAGTTTAAGTCACATTTTAGGTAAATTGTCACTTTATTTAATATTATTATATATTAATATAAAATATACGTTTTTATTAATTTAATATATATAATATGTGATATTATTTGTTACAGGATGGAACGTAATACTTTTTATTTTGTGTTGCATTTAATTGGACCCAAATTAGAATTATCTCCATTCCATGGAAGAGAGCAAATTAATGCAACAAAACAGCTACTAATAGCTATTTATGTTTTGGCAACACCAGATTCTTATCGCTCCATATGCGAAAGATTTGGTGTTGCCAGATCAACTGCATGGGTTAGCGTCAAAAGAGTTGTTCAAGCATTATATAGTCTTCGAAATGTTTTTATCAGATGGCCTACTTATGGAGAAGCTCAAACAATATGGACAAATATGCAAAGATTGTATGGATTTCCAAAAATTTTAGGTGTCATTGATGGGACACATATAAACATTGCTCGACCAAAAAGAGATGCTAATAGCTATATAAACAGAAAAGGCAGATTCTCCATACAGTTACAAGTAGGCAAAAAGTATATTTTTCTTGTTTATTATAGATATCCTAATTTAAGATATAATAAATATTACAAACTCCCGGGTGGAAATTACAACCTGGCGCTGTATGGGCTCCGGCTAGTTTTCCACGAGTTAATGTGGGCGCTATGATGGAAGGCTAGCCTGGGGTTGTACTGGGTGGTAACGGCAATAATGGCCAGCTCCAATATTGGAAAACTATCTAGGCCCTGGCTCGCGGAGCAATGTTGCCCCAAGACATTAAATCCGAGTAGAAATTTCAAAAAAATTATTTATTTTAAATTTTATTATTATTTTTTAACTAAATTTGTTTCTTAAGATGCAGTCTATGATTATAAATATTTTCTCGTATTTGAAAAAAACACTTACCTTGGTGGGATCGAACTCGGGACCTCTGGATCGTGAGCCAACTGCCTTACGTGGTGAGCCAACTGCCTTACGTGGTAGACTACTTCTTAATTTGATGTAAGTGTTATATATGTATAATCTACATATGTGATAATCAGCGCAAATATATAATTTTTCAAAAATTATCTTAAGAAACAAATTCAGTTTAAAAAAAGTAATAAAATTTTGAATTGGATATATAATATATTTCCAAAAAGGCTTTATATGGCCTATAATTAGGAAATCCTACATTAAACTGTTCTGGAAGGAAAGTCGTGACCAAACTGGGCCCTGTATGGGCTACAACTAGGAAATCCTACATTAAGGGGATCTTAAAGTCGTCTGTAATACCGACATCTGTTTTGCACAGATATTTTTTTTTGGCTTTACAAATTTAAAAATCCTTCTCCAAAGTTGAAGCATGTTCGGAAATAAAGGCCACCACGTGATTTTATACCAAGAATAAAAATAATTTTAGGAACTGCATATAACAATGCGTCAACTTGCGAAAACATTCGCTTTATATAACAATTCTACAATGTATTGTTACGCGAAAAGACTGTGGCGTGGCCAGCGGATTACATCCAAAAATACGATATCGTTGTCAGAATTAGGTTTAGACTCTAAATTAAAAAGTTATCTGTGAAAAATGCAATATAACCTATAACCTTGTCTATCCTTGTCTATTATTATTGTCTATGTCGTAGGCAAATGGTTATTTTAGGAAAATAGCTTCTGACTAGGCAAATGCTATCTGCCTGGCCAAATAGCTTTCACCATTTATTCTCGCTATTTTCCTAGTCAAATGCTATTTTCCTAGGCAGATGCTATTTGACTGAACCGCTGTTAGGCAAATGGTATTCCGCGAAGCATGTATTTGGGAAATTCTTCAGTTTAGCTATCCCAGCACAGAAATCGATGAAATTAGGCTTACTCGACGCGTTTTTGCACAAAACAACCGAATCTGGCAGAAAAAAGTGTCGCTCTGCCCCGCGAGGCGAGATATTTAGCATTAAAGTTGACGATTCTTAGGTTAGAAATCCTGTCAAACCGACGTGATGTAGCGATCATGAGCACACACACATGTGTGTATGTCCTGCTTTATAGAAGTTGTGATTTTCGTTAAAGCAGGGCACATACACACGTGTGTATGCCCTGCTTTATAGAAGTTGTGATTTTCATTAAAGCAGAGCACACACACATGTGTGTATGTCCTGCTTTATAGAAGTTGTGATTTTCGTTAAAGCCAGGGCACATACACACGTGTGTATGCCCTGCTTTATAGAAGTTGCACACATGAGGAGGCCACTATTCTTCAGATTTACCTCATTTGCCTAACAGCGGTTCAGTCAAATAGCATCTGCCTAGGAAAATAGCATTTGACTAGGAAAATAGCAAGAATAAATGGTGAAAGCTATTTGGCCAGGCAGATAGCATTTGCCTAGTCAGAAGCTATTTTCCTAAAATAACCATTTGCCTACGACATCTCTACAAGGACAGATATATGGAATTTGGTCGGTAATACAGACGGCTTTAGGATCCCCTTAAACTGTCCTGGAAGGAAATTCGGGACCAAATAACTGGGCTTTGTACGTGCTACAACTAGGAAATCCTACATTAAACTGTCTTGGGAGAAAAATCATGACCAAACTGGGCCCTGTATGGGCTATAACTAGGAAATCCTACATTAAAATTGTCATTCTGATTTAGTTACGGCACTCTTACGCTAGGCGTTACTGCAAATCTGCCCCTGCGCATCCGATCCAAAGGAAATTCCATACATATGATCATATGATCGGTGAAACGCGCAACGTGCAATACAACAAGGGACTATAGGCCGATTTCACAGTCTCCGATTAATATGTGATTCACCGATTAAACTCACTCTTCGTCTCTTTCTAAGGGGACAGTTAGAAAGAGATGCAGAGTGAGTTTAATCGGAGGATCATATTAATCGGAGACTGTAAAATCGGCCTTATAGTTGTAGGCCACTCAAACTACATGCAATGGCTGTACGTGCAACGGGGTTGATAGTTTGATACAAGCTATGATTATAACTTGAGTGTCGAATAACTTTATGAAATGTTGAATAATTTTACATTTTTCTTATATATTATTTAATAATATTACTTATGTTAAATATAACTATTATGATCCTGCCTCACTGGCCGGGCGCTACCTAGCCCCCGGCTGGATTTCCCATTTTGGCACAATTCTGTCTAGCGCCTAGATGAAATACTAGGCAGCACCTGGCTAGATTTCCGATACGGGCGTGCCACGACATTCCCCACGGGGCCCAAAATAGAAACTTGGATCGCCCAGACACATTTCCACCCGGGCTATATAAATGTAAATTAAATAAACAACATCTAGAAGCAGCGAAATGTTTATTAATAAAAATATTTTTCTTCTAGGTAATTTGTAAAGATGATTTGTCTTTCATTCATGTTTTTGCTGGAATGCCAGGTTGTGTACATGACATGCGAGTATTTCTTTATTCTGGAGTACAACAATGTTGTACTCCAGAATTTTTTCCTGAAGATAGTCACTTATTGGGTGATGCAGCGTATACCATACAAAAAAATGTCATGGTACCTTTCTATGATAATGGCCATTTAACCAGAAGACAGAAGGAATTTAATAAGTGTTTGTCATCTGCCCGAGTAATCATAGAAAGAGCAATCGGATTACTGAAAGGACGATGGCGTTATTTATTGGATAAGTTGCCAATGACAAGGACAGATTTAGTTCCATATTATATAGTAAGTTGTTGTATATTACACAACATTTGTTTATTGAAAAATGATGCTCTCGAAATTCCTATTGTTGTGAATGACATACAAAACGAAATGGAACCAATGGCTATCACAAATGAACTAAAACAAGAAGGAAATATAAAAAGAAATCGATTAATGGAAATAATTACAAATAATAATTTGGAAAAGAGAAATTAGTCAACTTTTGTATATACAGTGTGTGTGTGTGCGTGTGTGTGTGTGTGTGTGTGTGCGTGTGTGTGTTTGTATACATATATATAAATATTTGTAATAAAATATATTAGTTTTTATAGCAGTCTTTAAATAAACTGTATGAAGAAATAAAATATATAAATGGACATCTTAATATTTATTAGTTTTTATTGTATTTACGAAAATAATAACAAATAAAAAATTTGAACGTTTAATAAGCAATAGTATTCTAAAGGATCAACACATCTTGTAAATAAAAAATAAATTACATTTTGACTTATAATAAATAGAAACGTGTTGACTTATAAGAGATAAGAACTACATCGTTTAACTTATTGTTAAATAAATACATTTTTATAATAAAAAGTAATGAAAAGAATAATTAATTAAGTTATATTTAGTAGTAATCTATCACAATACTATTAGTAATTATTAATTGAATTATTAATATCACAACATGAATAGATAATTTGTTTAAATAAAAGATAATATTTAAAGTTTAATTTCTATCTCATAAATATATGTATATTTGTAAAATTTAGTTTTTAATATACTTCTTTGCAATACTTTTATATTCTTTTTATGTATAGTTTTGTAGAAATTTACTTATAGTTTTAATTTGTACTTTGCATTACACTTAGGCATACCGCATTCCTAAGATCCTTAGCTGAATGTGTAATGTGTAACTTGTAATTTCAAGACAATGTTTTATGTTCTTGTGACATATAATAACTGTTTTGTATCTCAAATCTTAAATGTATTTATATATATAAAGACAGTCTTTGTATACACATATAAGACTTAAGATACAAAGTAGTTACTTAATATTGTCTTTAAATTACAAGTTAATCACTACGTTAAGACTTCATTAAATGCTTATATCACTTTTTTGTTTGAAAAATGTTTTTCAAATCTTTCAAAATTTTTAATTTTTCTGCTCTATAAGTTCTCGTTTCTTCTCGTCTTAAACGTTTTTCTTCCAGTGATGTCCTCAAATAAGATATTTTTTCTTCATGTAATGACATTTTCTTTTTTTCTACAAAAATATTGTTAGTTATTAACTTAAATAAAACAGTAAAAAGATAATGATATATTCTTTTTTTAGCTACTTACTGTTTGTTGGGTCACTGTCGCTGTCATCGAATAAGCTTTCAGGTTCTCGAATGTTTGATCCCGCTACAGATATGGGTTTTATCCAAGGTTTGTCGAAAAAGATCTCGTTTAATGGCTAAAATGTACATATATTTTAAGAAAAAAAGTTATGACTTATATTTTTAATTATCAAAATTCTTATTATTAATAACTAAACTTAAAAATTTGTATATTTTATAATTTTGAATATCTATATATATGTCACGTGAAAAGCTAGTTTTATTATAAGTTTACTACCTCCAAATATATCCACTCTTTCCTATCATTTCCACTTTGAGCGTTGTGGTCTGTAATTTGACGGTATCGCCTTTTCAAAGTATCCATTTTATTATAACATTGAGTCGCAGTAAAATTGAGTTGTTTCTCCTTCATGCGTTGAGAAATTAAATTCCACATTTTCTTATGGGGTCCTTTACCCAACATATGCGAGTTTTCTTTATATGACGAAATTAACAAAAGTGTTGCGTTATGTGTCCACTTATCATTTGAATCTAAAAATAAGAAAGTAAATATTTAATAAATCAAGCTAAATTTCTGTTATTGAAATTTAAACATACCTATATTTGACACATTTGTGTCATTCTCAATGTCTGAAACATCATTATTTGTTTCATTAATCTCAATATCTGAATCGTCAGATATCATGAGGTTTATATTTTTTGCACTTGTTTTCGAACAACTGGGTTCCTCAATTGTGCTGGAACTATGTTTCTTTGAAAATGTGGATGTTTGTGGAAATTTGACTGTTTGTAATAGAGCATCAGAAGTACAAAAAACTGTAAAATTGCTTAATTTTTCAGTAAAAAAAATGTAAAATAAAGTATAATTACCGTTAAAAAATTAATTTCTAGTGCACTGACACTTTATTGACCTTTAGTAAGTCCTTTGTTATCAACCTTTACTATCAGCAAAAACAAAAAAATTGTTCAGTATTTTTTCACTAAAATTTAAAAAAGTACCGCCGACATTAGCGTTATGCAAAACGTACCACGAGAAGGTCGGATTTACGCTTCGTTGTGTGTGTGTGTGTGTGTGTGTGTTGTATTGTGTTGTTGACACAAATTCGTATATTTTTCAAATTTTTTTGTTCATAACTTTTAAATTTAAATAAGTAATAAGCGACGATTAAGATAAAAAAAAGTTACTCAAAGTCATGTCCTAGACAACAAATGTCAAGGTCAAGGTCATCGGGGCTGACTGTGTAAACGGAAATATTTACCCATTTGGAGAAATTTGGCTACATATTACGCTATAATGTTTGGCTGACAATGCCAATCTTCGCAAAGCCAAATAAACTCAGGATTTAAGTATTAAACAAAAATTAAAATCAGAAATCACAGCAACGTCCATTATAGTCTTGTTCTATAATTATCATATTTTTAGGAAAAACTGCAAAGAATCTCTTTGAAGAAAAATTTTAAGAAACATTCCTCGAACGTTGATGTTCAACAAGCATGCAGTGCCGAAGTGGCTAAATCGAAAAAAATTTTACCAAAAGATTTATTTTCAATAAATATATGTATAAATTAATTACACAAAATATTTTTAGAAAAATTATACAATTGTGTCGAAAACTAAAATTATATTATTATATATCATTTATAAAAATACATTAATTTTTTTTCTACAGAAATCTCGATCTTAAGGTAGTTCGATGATGAACGACTTTTGCCAAAAGTGATAGGTTTTATTTTTTATATCGAAAAAAGGAACTCTCCTGAATCGATTAAGCCCAGAAAAAAGATAATTCACCGTCCCGTTCGCAAGATATTTAATTTTAAAATTAGATGATTTTAATGATTTTAATATTGGTCTAAGAGGAAAAGAGGTTATTTTCCTATGAATAACACGAGTTTGCGAAAAATCTTTTGCCAAAAGTGTCTGAACAATATATATCGATGGAAAGAGGACACTATGAGGAAGCCTATAGTTGAAGGTGAACACGATCCATCGTACGGTTTTTTTTTTAATTAATAATTAAAGTTGAAAACTAGTCAAGCGACGCGTTAACACACACTTTAATTTAATCTATTTCAGGCAAAATATTATTCTACAACGTAAAAATTATTTTCTAATGGTCTTTTTACGTCGTTACGAAGCTTTGCGATGCGTTATTCTATTTTTTTATAATCATATAAATAAAAAAATTATATACATTGTTTCGACTTTGGCCCTTCATTATCGAACTACCTTAATGTGTTGAAAAGTGTAATTTAACAACACTCTTTGGACCATTCTACACAGATTATTCTAAAAACATTGAATGCAATCTTAATGAAAGATTTCTTACAACTAGTCAAACTAAAAGTTTATTTTTTTGTAGTAAAAATTAAGTCAAAATACCAATAATTTTTATATTACGATTGATAACAGGTTTTTTTATTAACTAAACTAAAGGAGTCAAATGAATAAATTACATTTTCAACTCATTTAAAATGCAGCTTATTATCATAGGATCATAATTCAAAGTTTAATTAATAAAATAAATGATGCTAAAAATTAAAAAGTTGAGATAAATAACAACCTCTTTTGAAATTTTTACTAAGAAAAAATGTACGTTTGCTAAAGAAATTATCAGTTGAAACAGACAAAGTCCATCTATTATATATATATAGGTAATCTATATATGCATATGTATTTTTTTCCTGTACAAAATGTACACTCGCATTACGTATGCGCATATTCACTTCTTCTTATCAGTGATAGGAAGAGCACGTGGTTTCCTCATACATTGTACACACATGCTTATGCACGCATTCACACTTCTGTCCTTCTAAGTCATACACGATGCGGTGATGCATAGGCGTACACGTATGGGTTTTTTAAAATACAACAAATATGGTATATATTAATAATAAATCACGAAACGATTATTAAGTATTACTTGGGAAATTTTGATATAGCTTCAATGATATAAAAACAATTTTCGAAGAAAAAAGGTATCTATTCATGATTAATGTAGAATCTATTGTCTTATATTAATTATAGTTATAATTACAAATATCTTTTTAATTATAATCGATATAATAAATTTTTTAGACCGGTGTTTATAGTCGAATCTTATATTTTAGACCGTCTTAAGTACGATCTTAAGATGATATAGACAAGGATAGACAAGGTTACAGTATATATCTATATTGCATGATAATAGATCTACACGCATTTTTGTTAGGAGTCTAATCTTAATTCTGTGAACCGTATGGTATTTTTTTATGTAATCCATCTTCCACGACGGTCTCATTTTGTAACAACAAATTGTAGAATTTTTATATGAAGCAAATGATGTTGTCACGAGTCGACGTCTTATTGTCTAAAATTATTTTTGTTCTCGAAATACATTAACAATAAGATGAAGTTCTTTTTTACCCAAAATTTTTTCAAAATTACGATATGATAGAACAATTGTGTAAACGGGATTGTATTCAGCATTGAAAAAAGTACGAGAAACGATTACTCAATTATATTTTTGTACTAAAAAAAATAATTTTTTGTTGAACAGTGTTATTAGCATAGAAACATTGCTACAAAGCTCTACAATGCTTCGCAAACTGAGTTTTTCCAGTTCTAAAGTACTGCAGATATTAAGTAAAACAAAAGTAATATGTAATATAATACCGATACGATAACAATTAAGGGTAACATGATAGAACAATTGTTTAAACGGGATTGTATTCAGCATTGAAAAAAGTACGAGAAACGATGAATACCTACCCTTATTCTTGTACTCGAAAAAAAAAATTTTTGTTGAACAGTGTTATTTGCATAAAAATATTGCTACGAAGCTCTACAATGCTTCACAAATTGAGTTTTTCCAGTTCTAAAGTACTACAGATAAGTGCGTAATGACAAAAGATATTAATTGGCGGATATGTCTTGTATATACAAATTAAACAATACTAAAATATAATCTTATATTTCAACGACAATCTTAAATTTCTTATTTTTCTAAAAAGAAACAATAAATATTAAAGTTATTTAATATACCTAATGCAAGCTGCACATTAAAAACCAAACAAATTCTAACATTTTATTTTACATTGGACTAATTTTTCATCCATTATTCAAATATATATTTTAAAAGTCGATTTTAGTATATATTTAAATAAAGAATTATTGCTATAGAAGGCTGAGAACTATTTCTATAGAGGATAAGAAGAATTCAATAATTGTCCGTATAGAATTCTTGATATTAAAATTGCAAATGCGTATAGTCGTAAGTTTCCAATCGAGGTAGCCAATGCAGCGTAAGTATTACTCACCTACCGCGAACTATCGGCAAGACAGTCAGAGGCGTAGAACTTCCTAAGGGAAACGCCTATCGTCGTCTCGACGTCATATTGTGCATATTGTTCACTTAATCGAGGACGCAAATGGCCACGTACGGGCCCGTCACGTCTGTGCATGTGCGAAGCAAAAAATGGAATATTTAATCGAATAAGTTGGCTAACAGGTCAAGTGCAGTTGCAAATTCTTGCTCGCGAGTGTGACGGACGCAAACCGCGAGTTCGCGAGTTCGCGAGTTCTAACGTCACATGAGATCGCGGCGTAATCGACATCGCGCCGTAATCGACAATTAAATCCAGATCGTCCATCATAAGTGATGTTTACGAATCGAGCACTTTTTTAACGATTTGTGAACGCGAGATTACCTCGATACAAGAAAGATCCAGAAATACCGTTGTTACAAGGTCAACGATGTAATCCTAAAATTAAAAGATTTATACCAGCGGAATTTAAAAAAAAAGGCAGATAACATTAATCGTTATCGAAATTAACGTTTGCGTGTATGTATATGTGAGACGTGTAATATACGTGTAACGGTGTGCAAATATCTGTGCTTGTTATTATAAGCATATGTTCCGGCAGTCTCGGCCGTAGTCGCGAATAATGTTCGGATCCTGGGCACCGTGACTTCTGCTTCCGCGCATAAAACTCGTTATTTCGCCACGTTACTCTTGCGAAACTGGTGTATGTAGTAAATCCTCGATGTGCGTGATATAACGCAAAAAATTCAAAGTGCTATAATTATTCTTGCATCATCTTCATCCGGTAAACAATTTTTTATATAAAAATGTACATAAATGTACATAATTATGTGTAAAATATGTCTATGTATGTTTTCTTTCTCTCGTATAACTTTGTCCATACTATATATAAAAAAAAAGTAATAAGAACAATTAAAAAAAATAAAAAAGTAACTTTTGCCTTTTTTTTAATTTTTACAAAAAGTAAAACTGCGCGCGATTATAAGACTATAATACTATATTCTATATACAAATATAATCATATTTTACATACAAAATTATTACATTTATGTATGATTATACATGTGGGCAATTTTTCCTTATTTCCTCAAACTTTACTTTAAAAAAATAAAAAAATAAAAAATAATGTGAAAATTATCCTCTTAATTATTTTTTAATTCTATTTATTATTTTTCCTGTATAATAGAACAGATATATAGGAGAAAAAAAACATATGAAAAATATATTTTGTATACAATATTATATACATTTTTATGTTTTATATGTGAAAAATTTTTTATCGATAAGTTAAACTTAAAATGAATTTAAAGGAAAAATTAATATAATACCTCTTATGTTTCAGATGTTAATTGCAAAAAAATATATGACACAAAATTTGCAATAAATGATAATTTTGTTCGACATTTTTGCTAAGAAAAAAAATGTTTGGAATATCCTGTATGTTGTTTCGAATCGTTACTTTTCCGATCAGCTGTTTCATGGAAATGAAATGTGGATATATATTCTAATATATGTTTCGACGGTGTTTCTTTATCATCGTGCGTTATCGTTCGTTTCGATCGTCAGCTCTCGTTCGGACGTAGCCGAGAATTATTGACACAAGTGTTTCCTATCCGGAGTGCCGGTGTGTGTATACATTAAAGCGGTTTATTTTTTATGTCTCTATGTCATAAGAGACACATCGGGAAAAAATGTGGTGGCAACGAATACGAGACGTGAATGTTTTGTCGTGAGTGTTTTTCGACGTGAGTAATGTTCGACCCGACATGATTTCCATTATGAACATTTCCTTACTCTATCTGCATAATATTATACTTAATAATCTTCGGATATATCGTGATAAAACGCTAATTAAATATTGAACATTTTGACAATAATTGAAAGTGTGTGTTATCAAGGATTCCTCCTTGTTACGCAAGGAGTTTTGCTCAAATCATCAATCATTTCTTCGTTTCGTTGTGTCGCTGTTATGAGTGTTTACTTGCTGATCGCGCCAATACAAGTAGCTTTGAATTTGAATTCGAATAAATCTCAGTGAATGTCGCACAAAGATTTTCTTGGCCCATGGGGCCTGCTAATTGTAATTGCGATAGGAGTGGGAATCATCCTGATCGCGTTGCTCCTGTTCGCTTGCTTCCTCATGCCTGGTTGCATCGGCTACGAATGCTTCAGGAAACGAAGTAAGATCATCGTCTGCACTTAAATAAACTCTCCTTGTATTAAATATGTATTCAATTATTCGCGAGCGGTGCGGGTTCCTACATCAATAGCAATGTCTAAGAATAGAATTAGCCTCGAATGTGACGCCAATCAAGGATAATTGTATAGCTATAGATAATACAAAATACTTGGCGTATGTGTATTGTATATATAAAAGCACATGATATCCCCTTCTTCCTCCAGCCCTCCCTCTCTCTCTCTCTCTCTCTCTCTCTCTCTCTCTCTCTCTCTCTCTCTCTCTCTCTCTCTCTCTCTCCTCCTTCTCCTCCTCCTCCTCCTCCTCCCCCCTCCCTCCCTTCCTCTCTCTCTTTTTCTCTCCTTCTCTTCTACATATTTTGTTTTCCAGTCACGTATGCGTACTCTATATTTCTGCGAGTTGCACGTGCTATATGAAGTATATACACAAATGTACTTAATGCAAAACAATCTTTGTGATTATAGCTTTACTTTTTTAACCTTTGTTGTGCCCACTGGGTCTTTTAGACCCCAGCGTATTTTCAAACGCGTTTTTCTAATACGCACAATGCGGATCGGGACCTGTGCTGTTATCTACCTGTAGTCTAGGAGTAACACTTCAGGATCCTATACATAGTTTTGCCTGCCCGGCTTTAGTCTGCTCTTGGCAGTGGTGAGAAGTTGAAAAACGCGTGACTTCATAACAATATAAATATACTTTTTTCAACTCCGCTATAAACTAATATTTTTCCTTGAAAGTGTAGTATTTCAAGAAAGTAATCTCGCAAAAATTATTAAAAAATATTAAAAATTGAATTTTTTATGCATTTTTTAGTAAAAAGTTCATTTTTCGGTTTCTTTAGTTAACATATCATTTATAATTCTTTTATGTTGCAAAATATTAATGAAACCTATTAGACCTTATTTTGGAAGCTTTGAACAATAGCCAACAATTTTGTTTGAGTCAAAATAACGAATTGTATGTCTATAATAAAAACAATTAAGTGACTGGGGTCTAATTAGACCCCCTGTGCACAATACGTAATTTTCAAGAGGTGTGCACAACAAAGGTTAAAATTACAAAAAGAAAAAAGATGATTAAAATTTCGAACAGCCTTTTATAAATTCTATAACTCATATTTTTATTACCTTAGGCGCTAGAACCAAGATTGAAGATATTTTTTAGACTTTTTAATTTTTTTGGATCAAAATTTTCCAAGTACTTAAGAATTAAAATTTTTGTTCGAAAATGCGGTATTCTGTTTAGCATTATGAATAATTGTTTACATAAATTTTAACAATTAAAGTATGAGATGTTAAAACAAAGATTGAAAGAATTTTTAACTTTTGGATCAAAATTTTTGAATTTATTTTTTGGGATAATTTAAATACAATTCTTTCAGAAACTTATATAGAACTGTAGAACTATTTAAAAGTTTCTAAGAATTCTAGAAGTGAAGTGAAATTTTTAATGAGGAACGCTTCATAGTTAGCCACCCTTTACAATTAGTTAAAAATTATTTTTTCAAGAAAGGTTTTCTTTGCTTTAAATAGTTTAAATGATAGAACTCATTCTCTCTCTCTAAAACTATTTAAGAACTCGAATGCTTTTCGGGAAACATATCCAGAACTCTATTAATTTTTTTATAATTTTAAAAAGAGATTAACTTTACATAGATAAAATAATTACTTACACTCTTTGTATCTTTGCGATAAACTTGTATCACATCAAAACGTCCGCGATCGCACTTACTCTGATAATAATATTTTTCATACCTAAATTACTTAATTTTCAACTATATTTCTTCATAGCAACTTCATGAATATGCGTAAATTACGCCATTGCACTATGCACGGCACATATATGCAGCTGGGTAAATGTTGTTTCTTTTGTTTCCTCTGTAACGTTATGTAATTAGACACGTCAACTAGCTAACACATAATGCACAATAATGTTCCGATATTATTGCTAGAAACGTCCGTTGTATCTTCTTTACATATTTTTCACGTACAAAAAATTTTTATACTAAATTTGTATTACGTTTATCTACGCAACATTGTATAATCGTCATACAATATAACCTTTGTAGTAAAATTTATTGACAATTGCTTAAGGATGTTTTATAGGCACAGTCCCAACCAAAAGTATGCAGGAAATATTAAAAACTCTGATATTAATTCTCCAGTGATCCAAAGACAAAAAAATGAATATAAATAGTTACGAAACATCTAATAGAATGTAAAAGACGTAGATTTAGTGAATCTAAATAACTGTTACTACTATTTTTTTTTTCAAAAAAAAATTCAAAAAAAATTGTAAATCGTTTCAAATTTTGTTGCTATATTTTTGTTTCTTGATGATCTGCTTGTGTGTAAAATATTATTATATTGGTTACATTTTTTAATGTTTACACTTTTCTCTGTAAAACCCTTTGTAAAACGGATTTTCAAGAATTGATAACTTTTTATCTAAATTGTGAATCGATTTGAAATTTGACCCCGAACTTTGAAAGAGTATACAGAATATGATATTAAATTTTCATCAACTTCGTTACATTTTGCCTAACTATATAAAACATCCTTAAGGAGGGTGGTTGCTCAAATACTCAAATCAATATGAGATAAAAATTATTTAGTTCAAATTTATGGAGGATATTCGTCTATGAGAATCTGTCGTCCATGCCAAAGTTGAAGACAATAATTGTCTGCATGGTTGTCGAGTAATTAATTATTATTGAAGTTATACTTATTAATAATAATAAATGTACGCTCTCTGTAGTGTGTTCAATAGCTTTACGCAAAACAGCTACAATATTTGCTCTTTTATTTTTACAATTTTATTTTTAATATGCTTTTGAGAGTTACATTACAAATGTCGTAACATTTTTGCTATGTCGAATTGTTCATATGTAAAAGAATATATAACTTTAATAATCAAGAGACACGGTAGTGTCTCGCGCCAAGTATACGCGAAGCGAGACCGCACCGTGACTCTTTTACGCGACGCGACGGGTTGCGAGTACCTGAGATGTTGAGATCTCGATAACGAGTGAACGGATAAAGTTCTAAGTAGGCTTGATCGATAGCTTGGGGTCCAATTAGGGTTTCTCTTAATATTTATAATATTCCGCTACGTGCCCTACGAGCGGAGATATTGCGACGCAAAGTCCAAATGTGAAATTTTTAAGATACTTCTACTTCTACGTCGACCGTCTCTCATGCCATATCACGTGATCAGAGAAAATGTCCCTTTCACTTTTTCGACACTGGCGGCGCAGGTATCGCCAGTTTCGATATCGCGCGCGTATTTCAAACGATCTAGTAGATAAATTATAGGTCGATAGACTTATCGGTCAGGAGGAAGATTTCTATTTAGGTAAATTAGGTATAATATATATTGAGTCAATTGCTTCATGTATATCTAGAGAGATTTCGTATCTTTACATCGTATTACCACCGCTGCCGGAAAAGAAAGTTCTCTACGCTTAGCAGAAAGTGCCGCTAAGGAATTTTTAAGTCGATTCTTATGAATCAAGCTTGAATTCGATGTCTAGGTATCCCAGGTTGCCGATGACGAGGTCCAGATAGTGCGCTTCATAGTTTTCGGTGTCCAGGTGTAATAATACGTTGAATTCGATGTCTACGTGTTCCAGGTTGCCGATGACGAGGTCCACATAGTGCGCTCCGTAGTTTTCGGTGTCTACGTGTATTATTACCTTGAATTTGATGTCCACGTGTCCCAGGTTGCCGATGACGGGATCCAGATAGTAAGCTTCATAGTTTTCGGTGTCCAGGTGTAATCGTACGTTGAATGCGATGTCTAGGTATCCCAGGTTGCCGATGACGATGTCTAGATAGTGAGCTCCGTAGTTTTCGGTGTCCAGGTGTAATAATACGTTGAATGCGATGTCTAGGTGTCCCAGGTTGCCGATGACGATGTCTAGATAGTGAGCTTCGTAGTTTTCGGTGTCTACGTGTATTAATACCTTGAATTCGATTTCTAGGTGTCCCAGGTTGCCGATGACGAGGTCCTAGCCCAGTCAAATTAAATATTTTTGGACGTTTGAATGAAAAAATTGTCGGCAAGCTGGAAATTGGTATACAGATTCATTTTAGTGTTCTTTTAAACATACTAAAAGTCCTCATACATAGAGCGTAAGCCGGCTGCGCCATCTTGAAAAAAAGAATACAAAAATGGGTTTTTTGCGAATAACTCAGAAATTATTAGTTTCACGGGAAAAAACATTCAGAGCGAAAATGTAGCTGATAAAATTCCTCGCAATTTGGTTTTTTGTAGACCTTTGTACGACCATTAGTTCCCGAGATAGATTTTTTGAAGCATCGGGCAAATGAGGAAAGAGCTGTTTCTTTGAGCGTTTTTTCAAAATATCTCAATTCTGGCTGTCCAAAAGTAAAAAATGCATACAATAAAAGTGAAAGAGAATTAAATTACCTACAAAATGCATTATTTATGTTATACCGCGCGACTAATATTTCTGGAAATATTACGGTTTAAATAAAATTTTGACTTTCGGAAATTATGAGAATAATACTTCTTTATAATAATAATTTATTGTAAACTTATATATAATGCGTATTAATATCTAGAACGTATCAATATCTTCTTCAACTTCTTCCCTTACTAATCGTACGTTGAATTCGATGTCTAGGTGTCCCAGGGTTGCCGATGACGAGGTCCACATAGTGCGCTTCGTAGTTTTTGGTGTCCAGGTGTAATCGTACGTTGAATTCGATGTCTAGGTGTCCCAGGTTGCCCATGACGAGGTCCAGATAGCGCGCTCCGTAGTTTTTAGTGTCTAGGTGTAATCGTACGTTAAATTCAATGTCTAGGTGTCCCAGAGTTGCCGATGACGAGGTCCACATAGTGCGCTTCGTAGTTTTTGGTGTCTAGGTGTATTAATAACTTTAAATCTAAATGTAGGACACGTAGATATCGAATTCGAGGTATTAATACACGTAGACACCGAAAACTACGGAGCGCACTATGTGGACCTCGTCATCGGCAACGTGGGACACCTAGACATCGAATTCAACGTATTATTACACCTGGACACCAAAAACTATGGAGCGCACTATCTGGAACCCGTCATCGGCAACCTGGAACACGTGAACATCGAATTCAAGGTATTAATACACCTGGACACCGAAAACTATGGAGCGCACTATGTGGACCTCGTTATCGGCAACCTGGGACACCTAGACATCGAATTCAACGTAGATTACATCTGGACACCGAAAACTATGAAGCGCACTATCTGCATCTCTTACTTGCACTGTATGCTCGCCTCTGCATATGAAATAGAAATTTGTTGCGGCTACTTTCGACGCCCTATATCTCGAATACTATCCGTCTTAAAAATTTAACCCAAAGACCAACGGAAAGCTTACATCATGTATAATGAGATTTGAAACTTACGCCGACCGCAAAAATTTCCAAATAAATTTTTTTGACAATATTTAAATAATTAAAAATTACAGTAAACTGAGGAAAAGGAGCAACATTATTCTAGCATCTGTTGTTGGTATAATTGTTGGTCACATATTAATGCCAAATATACTGTTTTTCAGGAAATTTTATAAGCTTCAAATTTGGTCTGAAGCATTTTGTACGTATCTCTCATAGAAACTGAGAAAATTACAAAAAAGTGTGGCAAACCCCATTTTTTTACAAAAACTCTTAAGAAAGGCATAATTGAAATGACAATTTTGTAAAAACTTTCATTTTAAAACCGGTTCCACTGCAGAATCACATACATATGCATATAAACTTTTGAAAAAATGACGATATTATTTTTTCTAAAGTAATTTTATGTCATGTTTTGTAAAAAAACTATAAATTATTAAGAAATTTTTAACATAAACAAATATTTAAAAGGCTATATCTCTAGAAGTATTCATCACAGAAGGTCAAATAAAAAATCATTTTGAAGATAATTTAATAAACTTCAAGAAACATGTGTATTTAAAAAAAAAAGAATTCGAAAGTCCGCCATTTTGAGAAGTGTACCTAAAAACCGCTTCTTTTACGGATATCAAAAATATTATTAGTCGTATGCAAATCGGTCAAAAACCAAAATAATAAAAATTTAATAAACTTTCTATTTGATTTTAACAATTTTTTACGTAGGACTATCCATTTCCGACTTATATTGCGAAGAAATATTTATTCTCATAATTTCCGAAAGTCAAAATTTCATTTAAACCGTAATATTTCCAGAATTATTAGTCGCGCGGTATAACATAAATAATGCATTTTGTAGGTAATTTAATTCTCTTTCATTTTCTTTGTATGCATTTTTTACTTTCGGACGGCCAGAACTGAGGAATTTTGAAAAAACGCTCGAAGAAACAGCTCTTTCCTCATTTGTCCGATGCTTCAAAAAAATATATCTCGGGAACTAATGATCGTATGTACAAAGTTCTACAAAAAACCAAATTACGAGGAATTATATCAACTACATTTTCGCTCTGAATGTTCTTTCCAGTGAAACTAATAATTTCCGAATAATTCGCAATAAACCCATTTTTGTACTCTTTTTTTCAAGATGGCACAGCCGGCTTACGCTCTATGTATGGGGACTTTTAGTATGTTTAAAAAAACACTAAAATGAACCTGTATACTAATTTCCAGCTTGCCGGCAATTTTTTCATCCAAAAATCTTAATTTGACTGGGCTACCACATAGTGCGCTTCGTAGTTTTCGGTGTCCAGGTGTAATAATACGTTGCATGCGATGTCTAGGGTGTCCCAGGTTGCCGATGACGATGTCTAGATAGTGAGCTCCGTAGTTTTCGGTGTCTGCGTGTATTAATACCTTGAATTCGACTTCTAGGTGTCCCAGGTTGCCGATGACAAGGTCCACATAGTGCGCTTCGTAGTTTTCGGTGTCCAGGTGTAATAATACGTTGAATGCGACGTCTAGGTGTTCCAGGTTGCCAATGACGATGTCTAGATAGTGAGCTCCGTAGTTTTCGGTGTCTACGTGTATTAATACCTTGAATTCGATGTCCACGTGTCCCAGGTTGCCGATGACGGAATCCACATAGTGCGCTCCGTAGTTTTCGGTGTTTACGTGTATTAATACCTTGAAATTGATGTCTAGGTGTCCCAGGTTGCTGATGACGAGGTCCAGATAGCGCTCTCCGTAGTTTTTGGTGTCTAGGTGTAATAATACCTTGAATTCGATGTCTACGTGTTCCAGGTTGCCGATGACGAAGTCCACATAGTGCGCTTCGTAGTTTTCGGTGTTCAGGTGTAATAATACGTTAAATGCGATGTATAGGTGTCCCAGGTTGCCGATGACGATGTCTAGATAGTGAGCTCCGTAGTTTTCGGTGTCTACGTGTATTAATACCTTGAATTCGATGTCCACGTGTCCCAGGTTGCCGATGACGGGATCCAGATAGTGCGCTTCATAGTTTTCGGTGTCCAGGGGGCCTATTACGGTTTTTGGGTGAGCTCACTCACTTTTCACATTCTCATCTCACGTGACTTTGTTCACCCGATTACGGAAGTGTCGAGTGAAACTGCGAGATCACTAGGCACTTCCAGCTTATTGTTAGTGATTTCATATTTTCACGAAACCGCGCAAAGGTATCTAAACGATTGAGAAATAAACATAAAAGGTTGGATTGTTTCTTAAAAAAGAATACTTTTTTATATCTCTCTTTCCCTCTTTTTTTGTAATATATTTTTCGAGCTGAATAGATTTAAATAAAATTTTACAAAAAGTGTTAATTCTGACTGTTAACTTTGTTATAATTCTGAACTGCGTTCTCTTTTTCTCTCGTCTTTTAGTTTATCATTTTATTCTTATTGCTTAAGTTTATGTTATTTACTATTTTAAACAAATACCTCTTTTTTGAGTGTAAAAGGCATTTGTTGTCGTAAGGGCAAAGTAATAATTTGGAACTCTACAATATTTTTATATTTATAATCTACAAATATTTTTACGACGTTATATATATATATATATATATATATATATACATATATATAATTTAAACACATTATAATTGTTTACAAATAACGTCGTAAAAATATTTGTATTATTGCTATATATATTTTCTTATCATCACTCTTGTTTGATTTCACCTTTTCACCTAAAAATTTTGTGTCGTGCCCGCTCACGCGAATAATCTCGTATTTTCATTGAGTGAGATCAACGGTAATTGGGTGAGCTGCTCACTTCCGTCACTTTTACTCAATCCGAGAACCGTAATAAGCCCCCAGGTGTAATCGTACGTTGAATGCGATGTCTAGGTGTCCCAGGTTGCCGATGACGATGTCTAGATAGTGAGCTTCGTAGTTTTCGGTGTCTACGTGTATTAATACCTTGAATTCGATTTCTATGTGTCCCAGATTGCCGATGACAAGGTCCACATAGTGCGCTTCGTAGTTTTCGGTGTCCAGGTGTAATAATACGTTGAATGCGATGTCTAGGTGTCCCAGGTTGCCGATGACGATGTCTAGATAGTAAGCTCCGTAGTTTTCGGGATCTACGTGTATTAATACCTTGAATTCGATGTCCACGTGTCCCAGGTTGCCGATGACGGAATCCACATAGTGCGTTCCGTAGTTTTCGGTGTCTACGTGTATTAATACCTTGAAATTGATGTCTAGGTGTCCCAGGTTGCTGATGACGAGGTCTAGATAGCGCTCTCCGTAGTTTTTGGTGTCTAAGTGTAATAATACCTTGAATTCGATGTCTACGTGTTCCAGGTTGCCGATGACGAAGTCCACATAGTGCGCTTTGTAGTTTTTGGTGTCTAGGTGTATTAATAACTTTAAATCCGAATGTAGGACACGTAGATATCGAATTTGAGGTATTAATACACGTAGACACCGAAAACTACGGAGCGCACTATGTGGATCTCGTCATCGGCAACGTGGGACACCTAGACATCGAATTCAACGTATTATTACACCTGGGCACCGAAAACTATGAAGCGCACTATTTGTAACCCATTATCGGCAACCTGGGATACCTAGACATCGAATTCAAGCTTAATTCATAAGAATCGACTTAAAAATTCCCTAGCGGCAGAACTAAAATTATGTCATGAGATAATAAAAATTCGTTGAATTAAAATTATGTCTAGACATAATAAAAACTGGACAAATTAAAATTATGTCTAGACATAATAAAAATTGGATGAATTAAAATTATGTCTTGACATAATAAAAATTGGATGAATTAAAATTGTCTGACATAAAAATAATTCCGCATTTTTATTATGTGTATACACATAATTTTAATTCATACAATTTTTATTATGTGTACACATAATTTGTTTTCGAATGAACGTAAAACGTATTTGTTACAATATTTATCCATTATTGAAAATCGATATGCGCGACAAAAGCTCTTGTATATCATTAATTATGTTATTATTTATTATATATATATATCTGCGTGATTGCCGAATATTCCAAATTATTCAGATAGTTTCGAAAGTATAAGTAGACCGTTTCCCGGATAGAATCTCTCCGCTAGTTTGAAACTTTATTGGGATGGTACCCGAGATGCTCGGTGCGGCATATGATGAAAAATTTACGACAATGCCGACAATATCATTTCCCTCGTTTAATATGCGGCAACTAAATCGCTGTCTTTCGCTTTCGTACGTACGTTTCATGAATTCGTAATTCACGGAGTTAATTCGCCTGGCGCGGTATACGTGTGGCATTCTTGACGATACCACGTGTACGACAAGTATCTTGCGGGAAACGTAACAAAATTAAATGAAAACATTGTTACACGCAGCCTGAAAGAAAGACGCAACGGAAGAAACTCTCATTCTTCCGCAGATCGCAGGGAATAAAATATGTAATTGTTTCTGTCACAAAAGCTTCTCTCGTTATTGTAGCGGTTGCACGCGCATTTGTCTCTGTTCTATATCGGGCGGAATAGCCGGGGTGAATATAACTTGACCGGACTCGGTTGCGAGAACACACGCTCTTTCTCATAGAAGGAGGGACTCTCCTTCTATGTCTCGTATAAATACGAGACATCATAAAAGCGAACATAAACTACGCTACTTTACCCTGGACGAAAAATTTAGGTACGTTTTCTTAAAATATTCGTGTTATTTTGTACTGTTACCGGTGTAATTCTTTGTGATTAAATCGTTTATTCTGTTAAAATATGCAAATAAAACTTTGTATTTAAATACAAATTTATCCCTCATGGCTACGGTATCGAATATTCGGATGTTCCACATTTAACGTTCCCTGCTTTCGGATTCGTGAGAAAAAACTTATACTTTATAAAACGTGGTTCCTCGACACTTTAGAAAAAATTTCTATTTTTAATTTTTAAAATGCACGTTTTTGGATCTGTTTTATTATTTTAATACTATAGTGTAAATAGAGATTAGATTTGGATAAATATATGGCAAAATACGTTATTATGATAATTTCCGCCGTATATTTATCCAAAACCTCTATTTATCCTAATCTCTCTGAGAATACTAGAAGAAGAAAATGCACTTAAGTGATAATTACTGCAGATGTTCAAAGTTGCCGGCAGACAAATTGTCCGTCTTTGACATTTCGAAGTTAAATACCAGGTTTGAACAAAGGCGCGAAAGTATAATAAAGCTCGAACTAACTTTGCATTCAATTGTCTTCCATTGCAGCATGGACGGAAGATAAAACCCATAGATGATTATTTTCTATAAAGTAATTCTAAAAATAGTTTAATACAACTAGCGATTTAATTTCGCTCTAAAAAAAAAAAAGAGTATTATACGTACCCGCGAAGTGAGGTATTTTAAAAAAAAACAATATATTTTAGGAACAGATATCGCATCCAGTTACGGTATAATATCGAATGTCTAATTGCTCATTACTGTGTAATCATCAGTTATTCCAGTCCTTGAAATGTTTTATTCGAGGCTAAAGAAGAAAGAGCGTTCCGAACGATCAGCTGCATCACGTTTTAACGAAAAAAAAGTCACTGTGAAATATAAAACAATTCTGCATAAATCCCATATGAATTACTGTCCATTTTTGAAACCAGATAAAAGAAATATGAATTATTCATGGCTAATTGAGATGGGATACTGTATTCTCGATGGTGTTTACCTAATGATTTCAATCTTGTAACGATTTATTAAAGCTTGAAAATTAGCAGCGGATAAGCGATTACATCTGCATGCAAGCGTGTATCGCGATAACGTATTCAAGAAGCGTATTCAAAAATATGTTATTTGTAATCGAATGAGAGCACGCGGAACTGTATCCGGAACGGATAGGAAGGCCGTACGTGTGTAACGCTCATCGATATTGACGATAACTTATACACGAGGCAAACGAGGAATCGCTGACACTGCCGTCAATATTTGAAGCCGCCTTTAAACTTTGTCCTCGTCAGAGCTCGAGTCAAGCTTTCGTCATTATCAAGATGGAATTTTACGATAGCGCGCGATTAGCAGTCCGTGAACGAAACGGCCAAGTGGGACGGTGACGTAACGGGCGAAAAATTGTGCCAACAACACAAACAGGCGTGCACGACCGCAAAAGTTATGTGTGTAATTTTATATAACGTAATAAACGCGACCGCGCGACATGCTCGTTATACGCGTAAATTTTTATTCTATTCACTGGTGAAGAAAAGGTTTACTCTCTATTAATTAAAAATGTCTACTATATGAAATAAAATCAAACTTATATATGCATTATAATTTAACATATTTCTATTATTTCATTTATTGTTTTATAATAAAAAATAATATAAAATAATTGAAAGTTCTACAAAAAATATTTTTTATAAGGTGAAAAGAGTGTTAAACACTTTTTTCGTCAAAGTAATTACCCTTACATTTAAACACTTTTTTTTTACTAATCTTTTTACTAATAGGTGATCTATAAGTTACAAGTTAATTTTTTTTCTAAAGGAAGATTCTTCCATCCTTTAGAATCTTCTAGAATAGTCCACAGCTCAGTTTTGAAAAAAAAAAGACTTTATAGTCCATTTTCTTAGAATTAAACAATGTTTTGTTAATCAAAATTATATAATAAATATAATGCTTGTTTACTTTTAAATTAAAAAAAATATTGACTAAAGTATGAATCAGACTTTTAAGTAGCGTTTCAATGGAATATTTTTAAATTTTATATGCGGTCTCTCTTTCGAACTTTTGGTCGGCAGTGTAATATTAAGGTAGTTCGATGATGAACGACTTTTGCCAAAAGTGATAGGTTTTATTTTTTATATCGAAAAAAGGAACTCTCCTGAATCGATTAAGCCCAGAGAAAAGATCATTCACCGTCCCGTTCTCAAGATATTTAATTTTAAAATTAGGTGATTTTAATGATTTTAATATTGGTCTAAGAGGAAAAGAGGTTATTTTCCTATGAATAACACGAGTTTGCGAAAAATTTTTTGCCAAAAATGTCTGAACAATATATATCGATGGAAAGAGGACACTGTGAGGAAACTTATAGTTGAAGGTGAACACGATCCACCGTCCAGTTTTTTTTAAATTAATAATTAAAGTTGAAAACTAGTCAAGCGACGCGTTAACACACACTTTATTTAATCTATTTCAGGCAAAATATTATTCTACAATGTAAAAATTATTTACAAAATAATCTTTTTACGTCGTTACGAAGCTTTGCAATGCGTTATTCTATTTTTTTATAATTATAAAAATAAAAAAATTATAAACATTATTTTGACTTCGGCCTTTCATCATCGAACTACCTTAATTCATTGTCTTATATGTATTAAACATTACATAATATGTCGTAATATAAAAGTATATTTTTAAATTGATATACACATTACATTACCATTACATTATAAGTTTTATTTAATTTTCATTTTTAGTCTATTTTCAGACGAAAAATGCCAATATTTTTTATAGATAATTAATACATTCTTTGCGTTACACAGATATTTTAAATCTATTTAGTTTAATTTTGATAAAATTTATATCTAATAGGAATTTAATATAAGATGTAGTCGCAAGTATCATAAAAAAATCACTGGAAATTAAGCTTAAGCTTAAACTTGATCATCAATGTCTATCATCGAATATGAAATTAATTTTTGAAGAGAAACAATAAAAACAAATATCATGCTATGCAGGTACTATTAGCGAGAATGCGGAATCTCATAGGGACTCGCTTAATTCTACTAATGCTCAATGCAAGAATGCGGAGTGCTCTTCGACACTGGTAATTATGCACAGTCAAATTGAATGAAATAAGTCTTAGTGTCGTCGCGTCATTTGGCGATTAATTTGTTTCTGGGAAATTGCAGAATTTGATTTATACGGATAAGCAGAAGAATGATAAAAAAGTGAAAGAATTTTCGACCGAACTGACAATCAGCTTACAATATTTGCCGCCCTGCAATGACATTATCATCGGGAAGCTTGTTATCGGTATTGAAGTGCGTTATTGGCATGTTATGCATGAACGAGTCACAATGATAACATAAATATTGAGAATGTTTTACATCGATCTATTATTTAAGTGATTCGATACATGCTGGATGAAATAAAATTATGCAACAGAAATAAAACGCATTCCGTATTTGTCTGTTTTACAGGCGCTGTGTGGCCTTCCTCCAAAACAATACAACGGTACGTTGGAACCTTACGTTGCATTGAATATTATGAAGCAGTCATGGAGCCACAGGAAGCGGCAAAAATTGCATAGTTTTCGAACGAGGGGCATCAGGCACACCGCCAATCCGATCTACAAAGAGACTTTTATTATTGCAAATACAAAGCCGCAGGAAGCTAAGGTAAATTTTTTATTATACAAGATATTACATAGTTGAAAAAAATAATAAGAAGAAGATGAATTACAAAATAATTAAAAAGATAATTTTATATTATTTTCTTGGTAAACCTTTACATTAGGGGACCCACTTCCTATGACCTTGGTTTTGACATATATTATACAGTGCGCACTCTCCTGAGTAATCTTTAGAAGGTTTTAACCGTCGCTCGTCTTTTATTAAAAAGTTATTAACAAATATAATTGACAATGAGAAATATAACAATTTGTGTCAGTACTAAGGGAAGCAATTTGCTGATATGTGTGTATAAACAGTACACATGTAGGCGGGGGAGGGGTTTCGCCCCCTGCAGCAAGGGTGGGTGGGTGTGGACCTCGGTTTGCGTGGAAAGTTGAAAACTCGAATACAATGATAAACCTTGTTTCGCCCTGTAAGCAGGGATAGGGTGGATCTCACTTCGCGTGGTCGGTTCTCTGGGACAGCATTGAAGGGTTCGGGTTTTTAACTTTCCACACGAACCGAGGTCCACCGAGGTTGGTTGTACGGACTTTTGTATAGTTGTTGATCCAATGATTGATTCAACAATTAAGAGAACTAAGCAGTCAGATTTGTCGAAAATAAAGCTTTCTTTGAGAATTTATTACAAAGAAATGAATTGAAACCATTGAAACCGAGATTTATCCTTTAACACAATGTTTATTAAGATCATAAACTATAACAAAAAAATATTTTTTTAAATATGCATCAAAAACTTTGAACCTTTGAACGCATTTTTCTCTTCGTTTCTTATTTTTGCTTCCTCATAGAGAAAGCTTTGTTTTCGTAAAAAAAAATTTTTTTCTGTTTTTCTGAACATGTTCAGAATGTTTTAAAATGTCGAAAAATTGCAATTTTAAAAAATGTCTGTATGTATGTATGTGTGTGTGTATGTGTGTGTGTATGTGCCAAATTTACCGAAATTTCTATAACTCCAGAACTAATTAACCAAATCTTAACGAATTAGATATGAAATAGGGGTAGAATTTTCCGGTGAGTGCTATAGTGTATAATTCTTTGTTACCGATGTTCTGGAAACCGTTTTTTTTTTTAATTTTTTTACCGGTACAAATTAGAAAAATTAAAAAAATCGGTTTCTAGAACATCGGTAACGAAAAAATACACACTCTAAAGCACTCTCCGGAAAATGCTACCCCTATTTTATATACAATTTGTTAAAATTTGGTTAATTAGTTCTGGAGTTATAAAAATGTGTCAAATTTACCAAAATTTCTATAACTCCAGAACTAATTAACCAAATCTTAACGAATTATATATGAAATAGGGGTAGAATTTTCCGGCGAGTGCTATAGAGTGTATAGTTCTTTGTTACCGATGTTCTGGAAACCGTTTTTTTTTTAATTTTTCTAATGAGAGAGAGAGAGAGAGAGATAGAGAGAGAGAGAAAAATGTAGCTTAATTATACATTATTTTAGAGTTTATTCTACATATTTGTGTCGTTCTGTTCTTCGTCTTGTTTTTCTTTATCATTCTTTTCGTTTTTCTTACGCTTTCGCTTCCTTGCCTCTTCCAAATCAATACTATGTCCTTTTTCTTCAATTTCTTCAACATTCTTTCTACACAACAATATATTTGTTATTAAAGTTAACAATTTTCATTCTCTAACACAATAAAATAGTTTTTACCGTGTACGCTTTTTCTGCTTTTTTTTCAAAAATATCCTTTCGGTCATTGTTTGGCCCATTCTCGGCTTGCTCTCTTTCGTAAGCTAATAACGCATCTAGCAATACTTCGTCCATACCGTCGTCCATTACTATTTTAGAAATAGGATTAATTTATTAAATTATACATACATACAAAATGCATGTTTTATTTGTTTAAAAATTTTCATAAATATTTCGATTTGTTTAATTAATATATGTAATATTTAACCTTCCCGCGGGCGCGCCTTTTTTCATAACGAGAACGGGCCATGTACAATAATAAGATTAGAAATTTGAAAGAAAAAGGGATATTGTCGTAAAATAAATATTATGCGATAAAAGTTTACGATATTTTAAAGCGTATTAGACACTAAAGAAATAACTCGAGGAACCGGGACTCAAGCCGCGCATATATAAAGAAACCAACACGCGCGCCTGCAAGAAGGTTACAAAATTCTCAGTAATTAATTTTCAATTACTTCTTCTATATTCCTCCCTTTCGTTCATGCAGTCTTCCATTTCGTCCAATCGTTAGTTGACGTGAGAAATATATAAAGAAATATATATATGTATATATATATAGATATATATCCAAATCTATGTATATTACGTTTTTTTATAAGTACTAGTATTCAAAAAGGAAATATAATCTGTGAACCAAGCAACTTATTTAGTCATTTTTTTAAATTGACAATCAGAGATATCATTTCTAGATGCATACTTCCGGCCATTTTCTACTAACATTTTAGAACATTCTAAACCTATTTCCATCAAAATCTCCAGAAATTTTTTGTCACCATCACAAAACTTTCTCTATGAGGAAGCAAAATTATGGATCTTTGCTCGCGTATAAAAATGGATCTAATTAATAAAATTTTAAAGAATTATATATGAAATAGGGGTAAAAATTCGGTTCAATAGTTTTACGGATGATGTATGTTTGAACATTAATAACTTAAAAATTATTGGACCGAATTTTTAACACAAGTATATGAAATAGGGGTAAAATTTTCCGGGGAGTGCTATAAAGTGTGTATTTTTTCGTTACAGATTTTCTGAAAACCAATTTTTTTAATTTTTCTAATTCTTACGGGCAAAAGAATTAAAAAAATCGGTTTCCAGAAAATAGATAACGAAAAACTATACACTCTATAGCACTCCCCGGAAAATTCTACCCCTATTTCATATATAATTCGTTAAAATTTGCTTGATTAGTTCTAAAGTTATAGAAATTTCGGTAAATTTGGCACATACACACACACATACATACACACACACATACATACATACAGACATTTTTTTAAATTGCAATTTTTCGACGTTTTAGAACATTCTGAACACATTTAAAAAAACAAAAAAAAATTTTTTTTAAACGAAAAAAGAGAGAAAGAGAGAGAGAGAGATTGATTGATTGATTGATTGAGCTTTATTAGCCTTCTCGGCTATTTTTTACATAAAATATTCTTAAATTAATTCCTCTACTTGAGGTACATATAGCATTCAAAAATCTAACCTAAGTGGTAGCTTTATATCTTTTTCACAAAATTATATTATCTAACTTAACTCAAGTAACATGTATTTAAAAAAAAAGATGTGAAATCTTTAATTTCTTTTTCACAAAATTATATTACCTAACTTAACTCAAGTGACATGTATCTAACCAAAGTGGTAGCATTATATCTTTTTCACAAAATTATATTACCTAACTTAACTCAAGTGACATGTATTTTAAAAAAAGATGTGAAATCTTTAAATTAAATTGTGCCAATTGTAAAGAGAATATGTATATTGCTTTGAAAGATAATTGTTATGCAACTACTTTAAAGAAATAAAACCTAAGTAGTATCTTCGTATTTCTATTCAAGGGTCTTCCTCTTCTAAACCCAAGTGATAATAGCTTCTTAATTCTCTTTAACAAATTTTTAATATTACAAAGAATCATTTTAATTACAAAGAATTAAAGAAGTAACAGTACAAAATAAAAATATTTAATTAAAACAAAATAAATAAATTTTTTTGTAAAAAAACTTGGCGCTGCTAGACTTTGAAATTTAAACATTAAAATTTAAACATTAGTACTAAGATTTTTGATTGAATAAAAAACAATAAACATAATTTAGGGAAGAATGCGACAGGAGTAAAAAAGCAGCGCCACGTTTTTTTACAAGAAAAATTTATTTATTTTGTTTTAATTCAATATCTACGTGTCCTACATTCAGATTTAAAGTTATTAATACACCTAGACACCAAAAACTACGAAGCGCACTATGTGAACCTTGTCATCGGCAACCTGGGACACGTAGACATTGAATTCAAGGTATTATTACATCTAGACACCGAAAACTACGGAGCGCGCTATCTAGACCTCGTCATCAGCAACCTGGGACACCTGGACATCAATTTCAAGGTATTAATACACGTAGACACCGAAAACTACAGAGCGCACTATGTGGACCTCGTCATCGGAAACCTGGGACACGTGGACATCGAATTCAAGGTATTAATACACGTAGACACCGAAAACTACGGAGCGCACTATGTGGACCTCGTCATCGGCAACCTGGGACACCTAGACATCGAATTCAACGTGTACGATTACACCTGGACACCAAAAACTATGAAGCGCACTATCTGGATCCCGTCATCGGAAACCTGGGACACGTGGACATCGAATTCAAGGTATTAATACACGTAGACACCGAAAACTACGGAGCGCACTATGTGGACCTCGTCATCGGCAACCTGAGACACCTAGACATCAAATTCAACGTACGATTACACCTGGACACCGAAAACTATGAAGCGCACTATTGGATCCCGTCATTGGCAACCTGGGACACGTGGACATCGAATTCAAGGTATTAATACACGTAGACACCGAAAACTACGGAGCGCACTATGTGAACCTCGTCATCGGCAACCTGGGACACGTGGACGTCGAATTCAAGGTATTAATACACGTAGACACCGAAAACTGTGAAGTGCACTATCTGTACCTCGTCATCGGCAACCTGGGATACCTAAACATCGAATTCAAGCTTGATTCATAAGAATCAATATATATTATATATATACTTAATTTAGCTAAATAGAAATCTTCCTCCTGACCGATAAGCTATCGACCTTTAATAATTTACCTACTAGATCGTTCGAAATACGCGCGCGATATCGAAACTGGCGATACCTGCGCCGCCAGCGTCGAAAAAGTGAAAGTTACATTTCCTCCCCCTTATATATATATATATATATATATATATGTCATAAGACGTCGGCTTTAGGAGAAAGTATCTTAATAAAAAATTTTCACATTTGGACTTTGCGTCGCAATATATCCGCTCGTAGGGCACGTAGCGGAATATTATAAGAGAAACCCCCCCCTAATTGGACCCCAAGCTATCGATCAAGCCTACTTAGAACTTGATCCGTTCACTCGTTATCGAGATCTCAACATCTCGGGTACTCGCAACCCGTCGCGTCGCGTAAAAGAGTCACGGTCGGTCTCGCTTCGCGTGTACTTGGCACGAGACACTACCGTGTCTCTTGATTGTCTTAACCTACGTTTGAAAGGTTCAATTCTTTCGCATTGCTTAATTTCTATAGGTAAGGCGTTATACATATTCAAACCTTCATAAAATAGACTTTTCTGTGCGCTTCTTGTTCTGCGATATTGAATTCTAATATTCTCAGCTTGCCTTGTTTGCCGTCCACTCATATCTCCTACTATTTCTATCCTATTACTTAAATGTTTTGGCATTATGCCTCTTACTATCTTAAAAATAAAAATACATACATTGTACATTAGCTTCTGTCTTACATTCATAAACTTAAGGGTTTGCAGCATCAATTCTACCTTTGTATATCGCGAGCATTGCAGTATGACTCTCATGGCACGGTTTTGTGCCACTTGCAATCGATTCAGTTGCGTTTCACCCATACCTACTAACATCGTTGCGCAATATTCAAAGTGAGGCGCTATGATAGACTTATACACAGTACATCGAGTGTACACCGATATATCATTTCCTATTCTATTCAGAAAACTCACTTTTTTTCCTATTTTCTTTAACATATAATCACAGTGATCCAACGGAGTTTACTATCGATCATCACACCCAGATGTTTCGTTATCTCGACACGCTCGATTATAATTCCATCTAAACTTTTTATTACTATTATGTCTGTTTTTATTTCCTTCCTAATACTTCTAACTTTCATATATTTGGTCTTATCTGCATTCATTTTTAACATATTCACATTCATCCATTCTTCAAGTATACCGAGCACCATATTTAGTTTTATTTCTAATTCCTCACAACTTTCTCCTGTTACACTTGCGGTCGTGTCATCTGCAAATAATCTAAATATACTTCCCTCCGGACAGACTTTAACTATATCATTTATATACAAAATAAACAATAGAGGTCCTAATACGGATCCCTGTGGCACGCCATATACTGTCTCAATTATTTTAGAACATATATCATTGAATCTAACTTGCTGCTTTCTATTACTTAAATACGATATTATCCATTCCAGTACCACTCCTCTTATTCCATACTGATATAATTTTTCCACTAATCTTACCCTATCTATTGTCTCAAACGCTCTCCTGAGATCCAGGAATAACACCCCCACCATTTTTTTCTCCTCAATTATCAACTTCCATTCCTCGATAAAACTTTGGATTGCTGTCTCACACGACTGCTGTTTTCTAAATCCCGATTGGTTTTCGGTTATTATTTCATTGTCTTCTAGAAATTTATCCAACTGTTTTTTTACAACTCTAATACTTTTTCATATATCGGTAACATATTAATCGGTCTATACTCGCTCGCTTTTTTTGGTTTGCTTACCTTTGGTATCGGTATTATCGTGGATGTTTTCCATCTTTCTGGAAATTTACCTGTCCTAAGCGAATCATTTATTACCCCTACAAACTCATCTTTTATCACAGGTAGCATCATTTTCAGTATATCACTATTTATCCCTTCCTCTGTTCCGTTCTTTCGTGGTAGTTCCCTAACAATTTCTTCCAGATCACTTGCACTAATTGACTCAAAATTTTCCATAATTCCCTTATTCTCAATTACATAAATAGGTCTCCTACCTGTGCCTTTTATCCCCTTATTACTAATAGATTGCACAATATTGCTAATACTTTTTACATAATAGGGTGTACCAGACCTGACGTGCCACTTGTTAATGGCAGATACCTGAGGTCATTTTGAGACGAAAATCCTAATACCAAAATGCCGAGGCTATATAATAGTTTTTAAGTAAGAAATGTTCAAAGTCGGCCAATCAAGTTGTCTGAAATTCGCGCGCTCAGTCATGTCACATTGCACAGTAGTGAAGGTGCTTTCAAGCGCATGAATTTTATGATCAAAACTAATATAATTTTGCATACGTATTGCCTGCGTTGTTGTAATTGCTTCTTATCTTTATTGTATGTGATGTATTAATTAAATGTAATAATATTAATAGCAGAGTAAAAGACATGAATATTAATTATGTAAAATGTGATACGTATCGAACTGTCAAAACTGTCATATGTAATTTATCATAAATGGATGATGATTCTGGTGGTAAAAATGTACAGATAAATATAAACTAATGAATTACATTTTTGTTTATTAATAAGTGCTAATAAACAGAACATAAAATAAAAATACATAATTTTACTTTAATTAATAATAAAGTTATTATAATATAATAATTTTAAAATTATTGAAGCAGTTGCGACTATAACACCACAAATGATACGAGATGCAGGGCGGAATTTATTAAGACGTGCACAATTATGTGTACAATGTGATGGTAGACATTTTGAACATCTTTTATAAATAAGTATAAAAATTTATTTTAATCTAAATGATAAATTCTGTATTAAATTGTAATTTAAATAACTTCTGTATTCTGTATTCTTGTAATTCTGTATTCTGTATTTTATATTCTGTATTCTCTGTATTCTGTAATTTTAAATTAAAAAAAGAGAGAGAGAGACCTGTAAGAATTAGAAAAATTAAAAAATCGGTTTTCAGAACATCGGTAACGAAAAAAATACACACTCTATAGCACTCGCCGGAAAATTCTTCCTCTATGAGGAAGCCAAAACAAATAAATAAATATTAATAATTATGCATCGAATAAAATAAAAGCTTAAGAACTATAAGTAAACAATGTGCAGATTTCTACTTGCACACTTAAGAACTATGAGGAAACAATGTGCAAGTTTCTACTTGCACCCTGTTTTTCTTTTTGCAATGATGACTCAAATACAGGAACTCAAATCAACTTGAAAAAAATTGAGCATGTTCCCAATATGTATAATTTGGGACTAAACTCTCTAAAAATTAGTTTGTGCACCCTCTAGTGTTTGAAAAAAAAACAAACTGTTTTTTTGTTTTTCAACATTGTGTTAAAGGATAAGCCTCGGTTTCAATTAATAAATTCCCACCTCCCCTCCAAAAAAGCTTTATTTTCGTCAAATCTCACTATAGTCCACTTAAGTTACACTAAAAAAGGTATAATTTATTCATGTCAACCATCAACATTTTTTAATCAAGAATTAATTAATTTAATTAATGTTTAGTTAAACTAACTAATGTTTAGTTGAACGTATCAGACTAAATATTTTTGGATAAAACATATTTTGCATTTTTTAACAAATTTTTTTCTCAGTGTATACAAATTTTTTATTGGAAAATTGCTCCGATTCACTTTTCCGATAATCATTTTGCTTTATAGGAATGGATATTAGATATTGCTGCGTATGATCACGACAGATACGCAAATCACACGGAATTATGTTCGCTCAAGGTATCGTTGAAAGATATGAAAAAGATTTTTTACAGTCCGGAGATTCATATGTTCAATTACAGAATGAAACCATCTTATCAGGTGACGTATTAACGTATATTAGAAATATTTAAAAAATATGAATAACGATTTAGAAATGGTATAAGTATGGTATAAACTGTATAAGGTAATAAATAAACGTTTGGAAAACAATGAAAGATAATAAATAATGAATAAAAAGTTTCGATATAAATTTCTGGGCAGCAATCACGTAACTTATTCTTCCCGCGCGGAAACGTGAAAAGTAAAAATTGTTTCATGTAACTGTTTTTTTCTATTCCACTTTTAAAAAAGGCGTGTTAACTGAGTGAATTGCGTTTGTATCGAAATTATTGTCCGCTTTTAAAAAAGGCGTGTTAACTGAGTGAATTGCGTTTGTATCGAAATTATTGTTGCCTCTTTTCCGCGATGCCGATTGGTTCTCTCGCTGCGCTTACTTCATTTGCAGCTGTCATCGTATATTTTGACAGTTGTGTGTATCAAAAAGTTAATAGTGTAATAGTAATAGCATAATGTTAAAGCTAAATGGCGCACGCGAAGCGCGCGCGTCTGTAATGTCTAATCCACTTTTAAAAAAGGCGTGTTAACTGAGTGAATTGCGTTTGTATCAAAATTATTGTTGCCTCTTTTCCGCGATGCCGATTGGTTATCTCGATGCGTTGTGTGCGAGTTATTACTTCGAGTTATTATTTCATTTGCAGCTGTCATTGTATATTTTGACAGTTGTGTGTATCAAGGGTTAATAGTGTAATAGTAATAGCATAATGTTACAGCTAAATAGCGCGCGCGAAGCGCGCGCGTCTGTAATGTCTAGTCCACTTTTAAAAAAGGCGTGTTAACTGAGTGAATTGCGTTTGTATCGAAATTATTGTTGCCTCTTTTCCGCGATGCCGATTGGTTATCTCGATGCATTGTGTGCGAGTTATTACTATTACTTCGAGTTATTACTTCATTTGCAGCTGTCATTGTATATTTTGACAGTTGTGTGTATCAAGGGTTAATAGTGTAATAGTAATAGGATAATGTTAAAGCTAAATAGCGCGCGCGAAGCGCGCGTCTGTAGTGTCTAGTGGTGTTAAATAGAAAGCAATAATCACATTTCACTTTTCACATTTTCGCCCTAGGGGAAAAGGTACATGATCGATCCCCTGGTCATATTTCTAATCAAAAAATTAAAAAAAATACAATTATTACACAATTCTTTTATAAAGATAGATAATAATATTGCTGAACTTTATATATTCTTTATTTATTTTTATATTTTATTTATAAAATAAATAATCATAATTTAAATCATATAGTTTTTCAATTATTAACATAAGTATTAGGTGTGTAAATTAATTCGACATTTTTTTCACAAAATACAAAGTTAATTCACAAAAAATCAATTACAATAAGTTCAATGAATAATTTCTATTATTTCTTATGACTTTGCCTCATTTATTGGGCAGTTAAAGCCGCGGCACATAAATACGAATACACTCGCAGAAGAAACTTGGCGGTTTTGAATTAATAAAGTTTTCAAGATTTTTTCGAATTTTTTTTACTGCAGTACGTCTTAAAATGTGTATTAGATGAGATTTGGAACGACTGGAACAAGTGGTAATCCAAACGGGCCTATAATAGACCTGATGAATAATCCGGATGACAATTTTTTGTCCGGCACAATGTTTTCCAGCTTAAGGTAGCTACTGCATTAGCGAAAACAAAGATTTTTGATTGGCATTAAACTATGTTATTCTATAGGGCATTATACGTGATCAGGAATTAATTCACGATTTTTTACCACGTAATTACGGAAATATAAGCATTCAAAGTTGGTCAGTTTTACATTAGGTTATATGTGAACGACGTGCAAAATCGTAATTAACGAGTTTTTACGAGTATTTTAAAAAAAGATTGAAATTTGGAAAACAGAAGATCTTATCAATTAAACTATTACGAATGATTTAAAAGAAAAAAAACGTTAGTTTACCATTGCAATAAAAAGATATTCAATATTAAAGCAAACAAAATGTAGCTAACAGAGAAGCTCTGGCTAGGTTGCGTCATCGGAAGCGTCACTCGGGTGTGCTCCTTTCTCCTTCTAACTTGCTGAGATAGAAGAAGAGGGGAGTAGGCTCGTGTGCGCTCGGGTGACGTTTCCGAACGCAGTCAGTCAGCTGGCAACAGCGCGGACCGCACCTAACCTCACTGTCGGCGCCAATGTAAAAATAATCAGAATTAATGACCCAAAACTTCCAGAAAGTCATTTTTTATCATTATTATGATAGTTGAGAAACTTTACGACTATATTGCTCCCAATTTTTTAGATTTTTGTTACAGTCGTTTTGACAAATGTGAAGTTGGTACTCCTGTGTAAGACACTTCGTTTTTAATTAATTACTTGTATCTGGGATTAATTATATGGTGTTATTATACATTTCTGGAGACTAGAAGTTGCACGGAACAAGGTGATACCAAATATACATTTTTTAATACATTAATAAAAATTTTTTTTCGAGTGCTCTATTTTGACTCACGACAACGCAGTATCTACCTTAAGGTGATCCTAGGGCCGTGATTCTAGCCGGTTTTTTTCGGTTTTTTTCTTAGCATTAATCTTTTAATTGGCTTTATAAAAATGCAAAATTCTTGTCTAGAATTAAAGTACGCATCAAAATCTAGGTCATGGTGGTCGAATTTATATGTGGTGGTCGTCACGTATAACAAAAAATATTAATTTTTTTTCGTTTTCGATATAAATTCGACCACCATGACCTAGATTTTGATGCGTACTTTAATTCTAGAAAAACCCGGCTAGAATCACGGCCCTAGGATCACCTTAAAACACAGATATATGACATTCTTCATTCCTTTTATGGCATATAGCTGAACGTTGTCATTCTGCAAAATAACTTATTGTCTAGTTTCAAAAACTATTTAATACCATTTTTTGCACGTTTCATGGGGCACTGCATTTTTATCTAGAATTCTAGACTAATCTAGAGCAAATTATTACCGCAACTTTAGCAGCACTTCTTAAAATTAGAATAGTTATATATAGTGCCTCAAATGTTGTTTTTTAAACGCCATTCGTACGCGTGTTCACTACTGTTTTGTGAGATTTTGTCGTCTTCTTCTTCAAGGCATATGGTATTTTTGAAACGTAGAGGTCCAAATTTGGGAAAGAGCAGGAAAATTATTTAATCTTAAAACGGAGTTACAAGGCATCGAATTAATTTACACTTAATAATAATTTAAAAAATAATATGTATACATATAATTATATATATATTTTCTAGGAGTTTGGCAACATTTTGTTAGCTATAAGTTATTTACCCACTGCAGAAAGACTGACTATTAACATTATGAAGCTGCGCGATATCAAATTTATACCAACTGTGTTGAGTTTAAATGAATTTAGTAAGTATATATTGCCAATGTTAATATCGTAAAAAAATATTTTTAAACAAATATTTTTATTGCAGATCCATATGTTAAAGTGTTAATGTTAAACGGGAAGACGGGTAAGAAGATGAAGAAGAAGAAAACCAAATTCTTGCGCGCCGTCGCGCAACCGGAGTTCAACGAGATTTTGACGTTTGATTTGGCAGTCACTCAACTCGATACCGTTCAATTTCTGGTGGTACTTTGTAGCAAGGTAAATTGTGAGGGAAAAGATTATTAAAAATAAATAAATAAATAAAAAATAAAAACAGTAGATTTATAACATGGTTGAAGATCAATAATATATTTATTATTATAATTATTGGAGGAAAGTACCCGATTATGAGATAGGCTCTTAATATGCGACAGCGAGGTTTCTGCTAAACTAATAGGCCCTATCTGTTGGTTCCACCATGAACTTATTGCCCTTAGGGTAATAGTATATTGTGCACTAAGGGGCGAAAGTAGCGTTTTTCAGACGAGTGTGAAGTTTGCCGTCCCAGCCGAAGGCGAGGGCGGCAAATCACACGAGTCTGAAAAAGCTTTCGCCCCGAGGTGCACACGATATTTTTCACAATATCTTTACGGAAAGTTCGACCTCCATGCCTAGAGAGAGGCGAGAGTGGTCATTTCACGTCAGGACGGACGGCATAGCGGGACGAAAGTAACCACTTTCCTCCCTAGGGCAGAAAGTGATCACTTTCCGCCCTAGGGAGGAAAGTGGTTACTTTCGTCCCGCTAATGCCGTCCTGGCGTGAAATTGGTCACTTTCGCCCCTCTCTACAGGCATGGAAAGTCGAACTTTCCGTGGAGGTGTTGTGAAAAACCTATTTAGTGGAAAATTCATTGTTTGATCGTGCGTGTAGTCGTTGCAGAGAAAGAAATTATGAAATTGGATGTTGTCAAGTGCCATGGATATGAGTCTTTAAACCTTGTTTATTATATAATTAATAAATATTTGGCAATAAGTTCTGCATGCAGCGATAGAGTAAGGTCGTATTAATAAGAAAATACGGGATATGTTGAGTTGCTCAATTGTAGAGATTAGATTTGGTAATCGTGAAACCGCAAGGCGTGGTGCTCGTAACATGAGATACTCAGGGTACTCCTGGGTTGCTGAAGTATGAAAGTTATTGTATAGTAATAAAAGAAGAGAAAATACTATATTAACGTTAAGGGAAGGTTTATACGAATTTATAAGACTGTGCTGACCTTAATTTGAGAGGAAAGGGTGGAGGGAGAAGATTAGGTACGATATTGAGTATAAGTGGGTTTACGATTGTTGCAAATATGCTTCTCCATTACATTTGTCTTTCAAAAACTTTAAATAAAGTTTTTTAATTGCAATATCATGTATTTTGCATTTTATTAGCGATTTCCCGGGGTCTCTCATATTAGGAGCACACTTTTGCGATTTTGCCGAAAGCTCATTTTTCACATTTTTCTAATTTTCAGCAAAATTAATATTTAAATTAAATTTTACATTTTAGCGTCTTAAAGCTTATTAAATTCCCTTCAAAATGACCTATTATATTTTTCAATTCTGCCCATAGACTTCCGCGCGGCAATCACACAAAATAGATATGGTATCTCATAATCGGGTACTTTCCTCTATTAATAAAATAGGATATATTTATATTGTTTGGCCAGCAGGTATATAACTTAGAAATAATTCATACAATAATTATACAAAAACTTCTAAATCACAATTGAAAGATAGTGTTCTATAATAGTGTCCTCTAATGCGGGTGCCATGCCATGCATATATCATAAGAATTATTACTATTTTAATATGTATAATTATAATAGAATAGAATAGACTATATTTTTACTGTATCAAGATTTCACGCTTTATTATAAGAGTGAGTGAGAATAGAAGAGGAAAAGAGAGAGAGAGAGAGAGAGAGAGAGAGAGAGAGAGAGAGCAGAATTACTTATTCAAGGAGATAAATGAAACTATGTCAATCATTTCTTTGCTGATCCTGAACCTGTTATATTTCAAGATAATTTTTATTAATAATTCTATTAGAGCGTTAAACATACACGTGACAAATACTTTGATAAATTAATTAAAAGACGACGATACGAGTCAAGCGCGGTACGTGGTGCGCAACTAGAGAATTAATAGTTACAGAAGTAAAACAAATTACAATGTATATACGTATATACATATATACATATATTCCAACTTAATAAACTGCGCGCCGATTATTTGTCGGACTTGAAACACAGCTATCGTTGAAACATTAGTACCCTTCCCTCCCCGGAATTAAATCTATACGATTTAATTATTTAAAAAACTGTAAAGAAATTATTGTGAAAAATATTACTTCAGTCAGGATTCGAACCTGGAACCTCCCTCATTCCGTGAAGGGCGTCGTACCAATAATTCGACTACCGAGGCATGTGGTAATATTTATCGCAATAACCGCGTTGATAAGTTTAACAAGCGCGTGTTTCAGCCTGCGTAAATTCAAATATATTCGTATATACATTGTAATTTGTTACTTCTGTAACTATTAATTCTTTAGTTGCGCACCACGTACCGCGCTTGACTCGTATCGCCGTCTTTTAATTAATTTATTGACATTTTCACGAGTCTAATGATATATTTGGAAATACTTTGATATACTTGCTTTCTCGCTTTTCTCTTAGACAGTAGGAGAATCCATGCAATTAACTAGTGTAATTAAGGTATAATTCCGATGCGTTAACGCTAACTATTTCTCAGAAAAAGAAATATTCTTTTAGGGATAACGGCTCGGACTGGATTGATTGCCAATTTCATCGATTCGGCTTTTCTTTCTCTTGCGCCTCTTTTCTCTTTCTTCCTTACTTCTATTTACTTCCATTATTTTATTCGTCACTTTTTATATAATTTATTAAACAGATTTAAATATAACAATTAATTTAATATCTATCCTAGATTATAAATAGAATAAGAATAGCTTTTGTAGAAACATCAATAATACGAGAAAATCGCGTTTTGCTGTCATTAATAATTTTAGGTTTTACCGGAAGGACTAGCTGCCAATACCGCCGACGCGAGTGATAGCGAAGAATCTATCAGTTCATTCAAAAGATCTACCGATACCTTTATCGGTAAAGTGGCTCTTGGAAAAGGTGTAAGAGGTTCGACGGAGAGGCTACATTGGTTTTCAGTGCTCCAAAATCCAAGGAAACTTGTTACCGTCTGGCACACTTTGAAATAATATGTATATATATGTTATATGAAAAATAATTGTAATTTTGCGGCAACTTTATGCACCATATTGCAATTGCAAAAAGTCACGCGTGATCTTATATTTATTTTATAATTTTATTAGTATTATTAATAGACATATTTACCTACATAACGACCAAAGATTATTTTGTGCAACTTATTTTATGAAAGATTAGTTTGGTAAATTTTATTTAAGTCTCTACTCAGGATTATAATAAAAACAAAATAATAAATTAACAATTACTAATATTATGATGCTTATTAATGATAAAGCGATTATGACATCATAAACTATCTTGCAATGTGGAATTTTTTATTCGATTTTCTGCTTTAATTCTTTATGATAAAAATTCTGCTCAATTTTATGATCCATTTCAAAGAATGATCCTTTAAAAAGATCAAAATAATTTTATCTTATATGTCGAAAGTAAAACTAAATAAAAATTGTATAAAATATAGCAATATTTTATACGTATAGAAATTAAAAATTACCTTTATATTAAAACTTTAATTGTTTAATGTTTTATCCTAAAAATTGCTATACTTATATACTTTTTTATTTAACCGACTTCAAAAAGAAGGTTCTCAATTCGGTGAGTATAATGTGTGTGGATATCGCTCCGCGCGTACTTGGCACGAGACACATACCGTGTCTCTTGATGTCCACGATTTTCTCTGAAACTATTGAACGGATTTGGATGCGGTTTTCACAGTCCTATAGAGCAATCCTCCAGGAAGGTTTGCATAAAATATCGTGTTAGCGAACATCAATAAGATACGGAGCAGTAAAGAAATATACAATAATAATTACACAAGCAACTAATGAATTATTATTTTTTATTCATATTAATTGAATAAAGCACTAAAAAAAGTATGAAATAAATTTTTTTTTAATAAAAAAGCTCTAAAAAGTATGAAATAAATTTTTTTTAAATAAAAAACTGTAAAAAGTATGATAAAACAATACTTTTAAAAATTCCTTAAGTCGGCACCAAATTAATTTAGTAATTATTAATTTGGCGCCAACTTCAAAAAATTGAAAAAATTTTTTAAAAGTATTATTTCACAAAAAGAGTGTTCGCTAGACGCTAACTGATACTGGAAGTGTTAATAATATTCTTGTAGCAATATATTTGAAAATATTGTTTGTAGGTTATTTTCAAGTATATATTGCAAAATATGTTAGGGCCGTGGCACATAGAAAAACTTAAGCAGTAAAACTAAAACAGTAAGGAAATTAAGGGCCTTGGCACATAGAAAAACTTAAGCAGTAAAACTTAAATTAGTGCCCATCTACAACAGGTGTTCTGAATTTGATGAAAATAATTGACTGTGATTGGTCAATTTCTTAGGGCTTAGGGCTTAAAACACATATTGTAGACGGACACTTAAAGATGTATGTCACTATAGCTAGATGTAGTATAATTTTGTTTTCTTGATTAAACAATGTAGAGCTAATCTCAGAAATTATTCATAAACAACATAGTATTATTGGGTCAGAAAAAGCGTAAAAATCGCAATTTTGTCTCATTTTTGTACTTGATATTATTTAAATAAATCATTAAAAAATTGAAAAAAATATATAAACAGAAAATCTTAAAAAACCGTAATTGGATATTCTCGATGTCATAGAAGCGTACCATAAAAATTTCATTCATTTTTACCGTACATGAACAGAGATAATATATTATGATATTTACATGGGATATCTAATATCTCTATATATAAGTACCGGACGTCAGTCTGTCTGTCTGTCTGTCTGTCTGTCTGTCTGACCGCGAACTACTCATTCGTTAGTGGACCGAACTTTTACCAAGGGTACATGAAATAGGGGTAGAATTTCCCGGGAAGTGCCATAAAGTGCATAGTTTTTCGCTACCGATTTTCTGGAAACCGGTTTTTTTAATTTTTCCAATTTTTCGGGAAATAATCGACCAAATCTTAAAGAATTATGTATATGAAGTAGGGGTAGAATTTTCCGGGGAGTGCTGTAAAGTGTATAATTTTTCATTACCGATTTTTTTGGAAACCGGTTACAAAATTTTTCCACTTTTTCGGAAATTAATTGACCGAACCTTTAAGAATATGAAGTAGGAGTAGAATTTCCCCGAAATTGCTATAAAGTGTACAATTTTTTGTTACCGATTTTTTTGGGAACCGGTTACAAATTATTTCCAATTTTTTTTTTCGGAAATTAAGTGACCGAATCTTAAAGAATTATTATATGAAGTAGGGGTAGAATTTCTGAAAACCGGTTTTTCTAATTTTTTCAAATTTTCGGGAAATAATTAACCAAATCTCAAAGAATTATAGATTAAATAGGGGTAGAATTTTCCGGGGAGTGCTATAAAGTGTATAATTTTGTTACCGATTTTTTTGGAAGCCGGTATTAGAAATTTTTCCAATTTTTCGGGAATTAATTGACCGAATCGCAAAAAATTGTATATGAAGTAGGGGTAAACTTTTCCGGGAATTGTCATGATGTGTACGGTTTTTGTTACCGATCTTTTTGGAAATCGGTTTTTTTAATTTTTTGGGAAATAATTGATCGAATCTCTTCGTTAGTGGACCGAATCTTTACCACAAGTATATGAAATAGTTGTAGAATTTCCCGGGGAGTGCCATAATGTGTATAGTTTTTCGTTACCAATTTTTTGGAAATCGGTTTTTAAAATTTTTTTAACTTTTCGGGAAATAATCGACCGAATCTCAAAGAATTATATATGAAACAGAGGTAGAATCTTCCGGGAAGTGCTGTAAAGTGTATAATTTTTCGTTACCGATTTTTTTGAAAACCGGTTACAAAATTTTTCCAATTTTTCGGAAATTAATTGACCGAATCTTAAAAAAGATATGAAGAACAGCGAAAAGGATTGAAGAGGAATATGTCTATAATAAGTTTATTGTATGTAAATTATTGTAATGTTATGTATTTAATTGAATGTAAATCAAATGTACAGGGTTGGGTACGTCCCTACATAACGCCCTTTTAGACCCCTTGGGGTAATAAAGTACTTTTTCTATCTATCTATCTACATAATTTTAATTCCTGAATTTTTATTATGTACATAATTGTAATTCTTGAATTTTTATTATGTACATAAATATAATTCTTGAATTCACATTATGTACATAATAGAAATTCAATAATTAAAATTATGTACATAAAAATTCAAGAATTAAAATTATGTACATAATGGAAATTTAAGAATTAAAATTATGTACATAATGGAAATTCAAGAATTAAAATTATGTACCTACATAAAAATTCTAGAATTAAGATTATGTATATAATACAAATTCTAGAATTAAAATTATGTACATAATACAAATTCGGCAATTACAATTATGTGCATAATTTTAATTCCCGAAAAAATGTTATGTCATAACATAAAATAAATTCAGAATTAATATTTTGTCTAAATATAATTTTAATTCTGCATTTTCAATTATGTAACTGCTTAATAATTTAATGAATTATAAATATGACTAGACATAAAATAATTTCTTTTCTTTGAGTATCAATTTAATTTGGTAGAAATTTTATGATAGTATTTGTTTCATCTCGAAGGACCAGAAACTCCTCTGGGCTGGCGCCAGACTCGTTTCAATGCGGTGCGGGGTAGGGTGGTTCGCGCTCCGTTTAGGTGCGCGGTAGGATCGTAGGATCGCGGAACAGGCACATTCAGTCAATTCAACTCGTATTATTTGTACTGTGAGAGAAGGTCTTTATTCGCTGAGGTGTCACAAACACGTTCACGTGAACACCACACTGCTGACACTTGTTATTCGAATGGCCGTGTCAAACGGTGACACGGCGGCTTTACACCAATATGGCCGAGAACGGCGCACGGCGCACGAGGCGCTCACAGAGATGATCGTTGAATGTCTTACACCAACATGGCCGATAACGGCGCACGGCCCACGAGGCGCTTACAGAACTAATCGCGGAATGTCTTGCGCGCGGTAAAACGACCGAACACGGCACTTTACCCGCACAACGTGGTATCTTGGTTTCTCTTGCGAGGGGAGACGGCCGACGGCGCAGATCCTTCGCAACCCGCAAGATTATCCTTAAACTCTCGCAAAGGGTGACGGCCGAGCGCGGCGCAGATCACTCACATTCGGCGAGATTGAACTTGAACTTCGCGAGGGGGACGGCTGAAGGCAGCGCAGATCACTCGCAACCCGCGAAGTTGCACGGAAACTCTCGCGAGGGATGACGGCCGAGCGCGACGCAGATCATTCGCAGCTCGCGAGATAGAACGATTCTCCCGCGGGGAGTGACGGTCGAGCACGACGCAGATCACTCGCACGCGGCGAGATTGAATACGGCCGAACACGGCGCTTAACTTTTAACTGAAGAGCACTGAAGTCTCGTTTTAAAATATACTGTCGGGCGCGGGACGACGGAGAGTGTGAGTCGACGCGGTGAACCACTTTATCGTGTTACGAGCGGGCGTCTTATCACGACACGCGGGATGGCAGGCTTATGGCGGACATCTTGTCGCGGCGCGAGCGGAAAATCTTGTCGCGGTACGAGCCCGGATCTCGAGTCGACGCGAGCCAGAGTTGTCGCGGCACGAGCTGAGATCCTGTCGGCGCGAGCGGAGATCTTGTCGCGGAACGAGCGGAGATCTTGTCGCGTGGCCCACCACCCGGTTCGACACTTTTGGCTTTGCAGAGACGGACACGTGTGGTTCACTGGCCGGCTACAGACGTACTCTACTTACTACTTAGCGCTTCCGGCGGCGCCGCGACGCGAGGATGAAGAACCATGCTAATCGATTTTGATAGATATGCGGGTCGATGTTCGAGCGCTCGCGCAATTTGATTGGTCGCGAGGCGCTCCTGGAATCGCGCACGCAGCCGATAAGAACGGGATCGCGGTAGCGCCTCTTCATCCGTCGCGAAGGGCTCGCAGAGCGTGTGAACTCGCCCCAATCCGGAACAGTATTAAATAGCAAAACGGCGTACCATAGAGGTGCGTGCCAATTATATAGAGAGACAGACCGATTGAAGGCCTGGTAATTTAACGAGGGAATGTTCCCGGACTATATGTACATACATTTATAAAATAATAAAGGACTGTCGTTATATTGAATTAAAAGATCTTACAGTATTTTAAAAAATCTGTTGTGAAGACCACCAGCGCCTTCTATTATTTCGTTTTTTTCCGTTTTAATAAAATCATTAGAAGAGCGAAACTAACAAATGCATCTTCCAAATCTTCGTCCGCCATGTTTACTTTACTACCTGCCGAACGTCTGATCACTTCCGAATACTTCCGAATAGATCCTTATGACATACGACGAAAACCGAGACCCGGTAAAGCCCCTTGCACAATAGGCGATAGCGATAGCGATAGCGACAGCGACAAGGTTGCCGACAAAGCTATACCTTTGTCGACAACTTTGTCGCTGTCGCTGTCGCTATCGCTATCGCCTATTGTGCAAGGGGCTTAATGGTACCTATAGTTTCCTGAACGCGGCCATTCGCTCTGGCCCGTCCACACACATTCATACGAATGGCGAATGCTCGGATCTGATCCACGACTCGCGGCTCGGTCTGAGCGCGTTCGGCGAACGGTTTGGACCTGTTCGGCGCGGCTCGGATCACCGTCCACACCCGTACGTTCGTACAGTACAAAATATTTTTATTTTGTACTGTTACCTCTGTAATTTTTTGTGACCACTAAAAAATACACATGTAAACTTTGTATTTAAATATCTTGTATTCCCTTGTAAAATTTAAATAAAATTTTTTAATCTTATAAAATTGTTATCATACATTCTTTTCTAATTGACACAATGTAAAGATTTTTCAAAGTAATGCAACAATTATTTTTTGAGGCAATATATATGTTCTCTCTGTAATTGGCGCTGTAATTTAAAGAGATATCGTTTCTTTTTTGTAATTGTAATAAATCACTTGAAGCGCGACTCTTCTTTTTGATAAGGTAACATAATTTTGTGATGTGTATCACTCGGGTTATAATTTTTCGGAAATAAAGATATTGCTTAGATTTTTTCGAGATTTTTCGAGATATAAAGATTATGTCTACCACTTGTTACTTAATTTTTTCGAGGTATGGTAACAACATACACACTACTATGCGTGTACTTGGCGCCTTTTTTTTAACCTTTTTTTTAAAAAAGGTAATTTTGTACGGTGTTTAACTTTACTTCATTTTATTTCATTTCATTGTATAATACTGATGTAATTTTTTATTTGCTTAAAGTCAGTGACTATGGCATAAATAAACAAATCAATCAATCAATCTCTCTCTCTCTCTCTCTCTCTCTCTCTCTCTGTCTCTCTCTAAAGGCGGATCCACACTTGAGCACGCTCGGCCCGAGCCAAGCCGAACGCGAACCGAACCGAATGAGCACGCGTATGCTTTAGTGTGGACGGCATCTGAACGAACTCGCACGATACATGCTCAAAGGATCTATTCGGAAGTATTCGGAAGTGATCCAGACGTTCGGCAGGTAGTAAACATGGCGGACGAAGATTTGGAAGATGCATTTGTCTGTTTCGCTCTTCTAATGATTTTATTAAAACGGAAAAAAAACGAAATAATAGAAGGCGCTGGTGGTCTTCACAACTATATGTATGACATACGACAAAAACCGAAACCCGGTAATGGTACCTATAGTTTCCTGAACGCGGCCATTCGCTCTGGCCCGTCCACACACATTCATACGTATGGCGAATGCTCGGATCTGATCCACGACTCGCGGCTCGGTCTGAGCGCGTTCGGCGAACGGTTTGGGCCTGTTCGGCGCGGCTCAGATCATCGTCCACACCAGTACGTTCGTTCGTGTTCGGCTTGGCTCGGATCCGAGCGTGCTCAGGTGTGGACCCGCCTTTAAGCCGGTGTTAGTGCGCGCAAAGGCGGGTCCACACCTGAGCACGCTCGGCCCGAGCCAAGCCGAACGCGAACCGAACCGAATAAGCACGCGTATGCTTTGGTGTGGACGGCATCTGAACGAACTCGCACGATACTTGCTCAAGGATCTATTCGGAAGTATTCGGAAGTGATCCAGACGTTCGGCAGGTAGTAAACATGGCGGACGAAGATTTGGAAGATGCATTTGTCAGTTTCGCTCTTCTAATAATTTTATTGAAACGGAAAAAAAAACAAAATAATAGAAGGCGCTGGTGGTCTTCACAACTATATGTATGACATACGACGAAAACCGAGACCCGGTAATGGTACCTATAGTTTCCTGAACGCGGCCATTCGCTTTGGCCCGTCCGCACACATTCATACGTATGGCGAATGCTCGGATCTGATCCACGACTCGCGGCTCGGTCTGAGCGCGTTCGGCGAACGGTTTGGGCCTGTTCGGCGCGGCTCGGATCATCGTCCACACCAGTACGTTCGTTCGTGTTCGGCTTGGCTCGGATCCAAGCGTGCTCAGGTGTGGACCCGCCTCAAGGGGCGCCGACAACGTTGCGTCCCAGGCGTCGTGGCGTAGGACGATCGCGCGTGCGTGAGCGGGCAAGGTGGGGCGTGCAGCCCGGCGAGCGAGCATTCGTCCACATTCGTCTCTCGTCCGTTGTCCAATACACTCGATTCACGTACGAAGTGATATTTCTAGAATCTTCGAGTCGTAGTTTCAAAAGTCTGTCGTGCCGGATATTCGCTATTATATTCGAGCCAGTTGTAAATCGTATTAAAGTTGTTACGGACTATAGTGAGAACTAACGAATTGAACTTCTGATAGAATACGCAGCAGGAAACGACGGTCGTCGTGGCAGGAAGCCATTGTGGAACGTTCGAGAAATCCTGTCGAGCCCGAGACGAAATTCAATCGAGGATCCTTTTGAGAGATTGTTCATTGGCTTTGTCTTTCGACCTGTGTTAAGTAATCCGATATTTCATTCTTCTTCGATTATGAGGTAACCGTTTCGTTTACTTGAGAAGAGACGTTAGAAATACATCTAACGTTACATGAGGGATTATTCAAGGATCTAATAATTTTCTCACGGTTACGAATTCTCATCTGGTAGAAATCTCGAGAAACAGATCTGTTTAATATTAGTGTCAAATCGAATCATAGAAATGAGCTCAGTCAAATTAATATTCGTCGTTTCTTTTCTTTTGGTTGCAACCATTTATTAATCATTCATTCAATATTGTATTTGTTTCAATAACGCGGAACTGATAGATCGTGATAAATGTGATACTTCGTGTCTTCTTGCGTTATAACATAATAGAAGCGTACCTGCGTACTATATTAAACTTAATTATCATAATCTTAAATATCTTCACCGTTTTAGTGCGTTTCAATAACATTTTTATATATAGTTTTGTATTCTAACCGTGTTTTATTATGCAATTTATGATTAATTGATTGTGCGTTTTATTTTACTGAAGTAATGTGTCAATCTAAAATTGAAGGCCTACTAAATTGTAATTCAGTAAACTTAATTGAAAATTTATTGCTCGTGTCGTATCAAGTGCTCGTGTCGTACTTATTGCCTATGTCGTTGCTCTTGTCGTATTTATCGTTCGTGTCTTAGTAATTGCTTATGTGTTAATAGATTCTTCTGTAGTGATTTTCTAAATAAGTGTTGTAATTCTCAGTCAATATTCTACTTACGAAGAATATTATCTACAAGGTCGATAACCATTATTTATGATTTAACTAAACGATTGATGCATTATTTCCTTGATGATTTGAATGATATCTACAATTATAGTCTTGTGTTTATTTTGAGTTATGTCAATGTTCTGAACGATCCTTTCTTTTATAACCAATCGATACTTTTAAGCTTGACTACGTTAAGCTACATTATATTAGTACATGTTACGTACCATTTCTTTTATAAATAGTATATTACACTAAAAGGGCCGAAAGTTGAATTTTCGGCCCTGCGCGTCATGATGCCCCGAGGCGAAGCCGAGGGCATCATGACGAGCAGGACCGAGATTTCAACTTTTGGCCCGCGTAGTGTATACGATTTTTCTTCATAGCCGGTCGAAAGTACGTTATTAATTTTACTTTTTTTAACTTTAAATGTTAATAAGCATGTTTTTTATGCCTGCCCCCGACATTTGCAGCACGAGCGAAGCGAGTGCTGCTGGTCGTGTATACGATTTTTCTTCATAGCCGGTCGAAAGTACGTTATTAATTTTACTTTTTTTAACTTTAAATGTTAATAAGCATGTTTTTGATGCCTGCCCCCGACATTTGCAGCACGAGCGAAGCGAGTGCTGCTGGTCGTGGGGGCAGGCATCAAATACATTCGAAGAGTCAAGTCTTGTCATATTGCTTCTGCATCGAAATTTCGTATAACTTCTTCCTCGTCTACGGATTCATCAGATGACATATTGTTCATTTTTGCTAGATTATTGAATTGACTTTAATAATATTTTAATATTAAATTAACTGACGACAGAACAATATTGATGACTATTTTTAAGGTTAAAGGGCGTTAAGGTTTAAGGTTATAAGCCCGGTCTACACAGGCCACAGTTCGCAAAACGCAAGACACACGTACAGTCTACATGTCAATCTAACCTCTATACACAGAGAGGTTAGATTGACATGTATACTGTGCGTGTGTCTTGCGTTTTGGGAACTGCGGCCTATGTAGACCGATAGAGGGCACGCGTGTACTTCTCACAGGGAGTAAATGTTAAACTTTCGTTCCTGCTATTAGGGACGAAAGTACGTACTTTCGACCGAGGTATGAAGAAAGAGCATTGTTTCATGATACCGAATTATTTTCAAGAAAACAACAAGTATAATTTCTAGAATTTGAAAGAAAGGACAGTTCTATAATAACCAGTTTAATCTTTTTGGTATATTTTATACATAATATTATACTGTGTAATATATTATCAACATTTGAAATATTACAATATCAGTTCTCTACATACAAAAGTCCCATAATATTCTTTCTAAGCCACATTAAAATTATTTTACAATATTTTTTTAAACATTAAGAACGTTATCGTTTGTCATATTTATGTTATTTTGTTTAAAGAAAATTACATATATAAAATAATTTTTCTCGACAAATACAATAAGTCGATAATTATTATTATAATCAAATTCATTCAATTACAATAATGTTAAATTTTACAATTTCTACTTGTAACATTTTTCCTAGAAATTAAATATTCGATTCTATACTTATTCTATATATTTAATTTTAATCGCTTTAAAATCTAAACTTATCATATTTTATTCACCGTCACACACACACACACACACACACACACACACACACACACACACACACACACACACACACACACACACACACACACACACACACACACTCACACAAAAATACACACACACACACACACATTACTCACACCCATATCACTCGCTCGCACATACACACCACGCTGACCTAATTTTGAGGTCTAGCTAGCAGCGCCAAGTTTTTTGACAAGAAAAATTTATGTATTTTAATAAAATATTTTAATTTTGTACTGTTACCTCTGTAATTCTTTGCGATGCGATTAAATCTTTTAAAATACATATATAAACTTTGTATTTAAATACCTTGTATTTCCTTGTTGGATTTAAATATTTTAATAAAATATTTGTATTTTGTATTGTTACCTCTGTAATTCTTCACCTCGAAAAAACCTAAGTAACAAGTGGTAGACCGTAATCTTTGTATCTCGAAAAATACACCAAGAAAAAAAATTGATAATCCCAAGAAATATTTAGTTCGATACGTTCAACTAAACATTTTAGTTAGTCAACTAGATATTAGTTGTTTGAACAATTTATTTCGTATTTTTAATCAAGAATTAATTAATTCAACTAATGTTTAGTTAACTAACTAAAATGTTTAGTTGAACGTATCGGACAAAATATTTCTTAGGATTGACAAATTTTTTATCTCAGTGTATGTTCTCTCTGTAATTGGCGCTGTAATTTAAAAAGAGATATCATTTCTTTTTTGTAATTTAATGATACTACTGCTTAGATTTTTTCGAGATTTTTCGAGATATAAAGATTACGTCTACCTCTTGTTACTTAGGTTTTTTCGAGGTATAATACTACCACTTTCTTTCTTTTCGAGGTAACAACATACATATACACTACTATGCTTGTACTTGGCGCCTTTTTTTACCTTTCTTTTTAAAAAGGTAATTTTGTACGGATAATCTATACACAATATTTATGAAATGTGACAACTCTAGGTTATGTTTTCGGATTTGTCAATTAATTATTTTCACATTTTATAGATTAGATTGCTAAAGAAAACTAGTTATTGCAATATTTAACATTTTGTTCTATTCTGTATATGATCCATCTTTTACAGATTTCTTTTAGCAGATATATTTTTACTAGAACAATGGGTCAACAATATACCCTTAAAGCATTGGAAACCTAGTAAAGAAAGCTTGTTGTGTTCAGATCACTTTACCGAGGACTGTTTTGATAGATCTGAATTTAGAGTACGCTTAAAGCGTAATAGTGTTCCAACTCGTTTCGGAGATCTCTCGGGATCCTGTGTAATATGCAAACGCAAGCGTTCGCATCAATCTCCTCATTCATTCTTCAGGTATATTCTTCAAATGTTATATTATTTGACATTAGTTCTACAGTTTTACATTTTATTTATATTTATTCGATATTTATTCTATTTAGGTTTCCCCTGGAAAACCCAGAACTCCTCATTAAATGGTTGGAGAATATGAATATGCTAAACTGGAGGCCTACTGAAACTAGTTATTTATGTTCAAGTCACTTTGAAGCATCTTGTTTAAGAAAAGTAAAAGGAAAATATTGGACATTAAAAGAAAATAGTATTCCAACAATATTCACTTTCATTGACTGTACTTTATTGGATGAAACTTCAGGTAAATTAAACATTAATAATTTTATTATAATTTCTATCTAATTTTTTTATCATAATATTAAGAAAAAAATTATGATTGTAATAATAAAAAGGTAATTCCTAATTCTTGTAGAATTTCTTGCACATAAGGAAAATATTTCACCTCCAACTGAAAGCAACATTATAACAAACTCAGTACCACATCATGAATCGCACAATGTGTTAACAATCCATTCAATTCCTGTTGATGAAGCAAGAAGAAAAAGCTCTCATAATGTTAGCGACATAACTATGAAGACACTTCATAATTCTGGTAAGGATTTATTCAAGGATTATTCAAGGATGAATGATAAACATATATATGAGGAAAAAATACATGAAATGTGAAAAATCACAACATATTATTGACAATTTTGCAGATAATGCAGAAACAGGACTAACGTCCATGCAATTCGACTCTACAACAGCATCTCCAGTTTGCAAATCGCGGCGGATTATAGACCATGATCATCATTATGAAAGTTCTTCCACAACGCTACGTCGTAGACTATTTGATTGTGAACAAAGGTTGAAGGAAAAGGAACATCTTATCAAGTTGCAGAAAAGGAAACTCAATCGGCTGCACAGAAAAGCATCGTCTTTCCGAGAGATGATTGATGAGCTTCGTAGTTCTATGAAAGTTCAAGTTTCTGAAGCTTGTTTACGTTCTCTACAATCTATAGTCGATCCAGGTGTTATAGAATTTTTGCAACGTGGGTAATTTGATACCTCCATCGTTAGGCGTATATACACTAGCTTTAGCGACAGGGAAATTGTTCAGAAGGGCAATAAATTGCAATAAAGTTCCAACTGAGCCTCAATTTGGTGCTATGTTGTGCTCAAAGATATTGAGAGAATTGTTATTAGATTCTAGGAGTAATCTTTTTCCTGATTTAAATACTCATATATTTGATGTGTTGTGCCCCTTGTGGGTATGGGACACAGGGTTCTTTCGATCCACGGAGGAGGCGGGATTATAAATGATTACAACACACGACACTTTTAATAAACTGATAGTATAATTAACTCTGGTTGACCGTTATTACAGAAAATGCCCGTTACTGGTCTGCTCCCTGACTCCAATTGCCCTCTCGTCCTCTGTTCTCGTTCTGTTTTATCCATCTGTCCGTCCTTCGGTTTTGCTGAGTTGCTCGATCGGAAGGCCGGTCGCGCAACTTATTGTTGTGATTCTCCTTTGTCGCTTGCTCTCAATATATCTTTCAGGGTCTCGGTTTCTTAATTCTATTATTTTACCTCTTCTTACTTAATATCTATGTTTCACAATTCTTACTTAATATAATTGTTTCTCTTATCTTAAATTGGGGCCGTAACATCCCTCCCCCTTTGTGAGAAGGAAACTACGGTCGGTAGTTTTCGTTACAATAGTTGTTGTTTATTTTTACTCCTATTTCTATCGAGGTAGTTTTATTTACTTTATTGTTTTCTACGGTTACATCTTTCTTACTTTCTAGTATAGTATTGCCGAATCGCCTTGTATGTGCGGTCGATCGCTTGTCCGTTTATTTCGTTTTATAATATAAATGCTTATTCCTATTATGCTTAGTATTATTATTATCGTAAGTGTCGATCCTACGGGATATATGACATAGGGATTTTTTATTAGGGTGTCTTGGGGTTTTTCCAACTCTTTATTTATGTCGCTTATGTCTAGACTTAATTCCATTAGTTCGTTAGGGTTTCTAATTACCGGTTCTAGTCTAATTTTTTTTTTCGCTTGTTTGTTGGCGTTTTTATTTTCGTTTGTTAGTGTTATGTTAAAATCTGCTAAGTGCATTTCTATTTGTTTCATAGTTGTTTGTCTTTTTGTTTTTATAATAATGTCGGGTGTGGTTAATTTACAATTTTCGTTTATACTTAGTTTTCCTGTTCGTTCAATTTCTACTTTTTGTTCCGCCTGGTCGTTACATTGAATCGTTAGCTTTTGCTTTTTTGGCGTCGAGAATAGCCACGTTTGAGGTTCGCTTAATGTTATCCATAAGGTTACGTTTGACATTATTTGACGTTTTTCGCAGGTGTTTATATATCCTGGCGTTTTTACATAAACTTGCACCTCGCATGGTGCGTCGGCTTTTATAAAGTATATCGGGTAGTTTCGGTTACATACATATTTTATTCCGTTTCGTTTACAATCATTTAGATCGCGTTCCTCTAGCGTTATATAATTATGATTTTCTTTATCTATTGCTAATATGTTGTGAGTGATTCTTAAAAATGTAAAAATATTCGCGTGGCTGTAGACAGGTAGTGGTGTCGTTTTTATTATTTCATACACAGGGTATGCTACCACGGGAAATTTGATTATCGTATAAATGTTCGGATTATCATAATACGCGTTAATTTCTACGTAGCTTTGTATATCGTTCCAATTTTCTAGTCTAACTTTAAATGGGAAATGAGATCCTCGCGTCAATTGTGACGTCGCTTCTTTTAATTCCGTTATGATTTTTTCTATCGGTAACAATCTCGTGAGTATAATTCCTTCTTGCGAATAAGTAAGGTAATCTATTGTGTCTTTCACGTCCTCTACTAGGTCTGTCGTAATTGTAGTTAGTATTAATAACTGTTCGTCTATTTCTTCTCGTCTAGCATATAGAGCTGTGTCCTGCTGTATTCTGGTTGTAACGTTCGTTAGCAGTTGTTGGTATAATGATTTTTCTAAAGCCTCCATGTGGCCTATTGTGGCATTTATCACCTTTAATTGCGTTTTCGCGGTGTGCCGTAGAGTCTGTTGCTGATTTTGTATCAGTTCAAGCTGCTCCTGTATGTTTTTTGCATCGTCGGCATCCATAGTACCGAACAACGTTTTGCTGATCGTGCCGATCGCATCTATTAAACCACGTTTGTTATCCTTTGTTTTGTATATCGTTTGTAATCGCGTTAATAATTGCGTTAATTTTTTGTTATCTTTTTCTATCGTTCGGAGGATGTTTTTGCACGTCTGCTGCGTGTCCTTTGCGATTATCGTTTCGCATATTTTTTCGGCTTGCTGTAGAAACTCTTGAAGTTGGTGATATCGGTTTCCTAGGGCTGCTACGTCGATTTTTATCGCTAATTTCCAGGTAGCCTCTACCTGTTGCAATTGTCCGGTTCTCTCGAAGTATATTCCCGGCTCGTTGCTGAATCGTCGTATCTCGTACGATGGTACTGTCTCGGGTTTCGCTTTTTTCGCGAAGTGCTGGACGACGATCAGTGTCCTGTAAGATAAGGACTCATGTTACTTTTCTTTGAATTTTTCTTGGCTTGATTATGCTTTCTCCTTGCATTTTTTCTCTCCTCGCATTTAATGTGTCTCTAAACGTTGGGTAGAGTACTTGTTGTCTAACGATAATTAAAATGAGGTGCATTCAGTGTAATCTGTACTTCGCGCCAGCGTCTTGTGACGCCTGTATGCGCAGCTATTGGCTGAGGGCGGCGCGAGCGGGTGCCGTAAGTTTGCCTGGTGCGCCTAGTGCGTGTGCGGGGCCCTCCTTGTCTCGCTCGCCCCCTCCCTCCTACGTAGAAGCGGGGCCCTCCTCGTCTCGCTCGCCCCCTCCCTCCTACGTGGAGGCGGCCTTAACACCCCCGGGCACGTGGGTGCTTAACCAGCCCTTGAAAATTTCGGTGGATGTGGCCACCGGTCAACGGGTGGTGCGGTTGGTTCGCCGTAATTGATGTTCGGTAAGTACATATTATCTTATTTTTCTTATATATATATATTTTTTTGCTTATTTTCTATCGCCTATTTTCTATCGCCTATTTTTTCGTAGCTTTTTACTGTTCTATAAAGGGCTTTAATCGGTTTACGTGTACTCGCGTCGTTTTCCGTCCCTTTTTTATTGTATAATTAACTTCGGAATGTTTTTCTATTATTTCGTACGGTCCTATCCACGGGGATTCTAATTTTTTTGATCTCCCTCTACGCACCGTTTCGTCGTGCAAGAGAACCTTGTCTCCCACTCGGAAATTAATTTCTTTTGTTTTCTTGTCGTACGTCTCCTTGGCCTTAGATTTTTCGTTTCGCAAATGTTCCTTTGCAACTCGTTGTGTCGTTCTTAATTTTTCTTTCAGCTCTTGCGCGTAATCGTCGTAGGTATACGTTGGTTTCGGTGGTTGCGACAGTGCCGTCGGTAGTGTCGCTCGGTGCCCGTATACCAGTTCGAAGGGTGTAAACCCGGTCGCCGTGTGTGGCGTCGTGTTATACGCGAACATTGCGTATGGCGTCCATTCGTCCTAGTCTGTCTGGTCCGCGTTAATATAATGACGCAGGTATTCGGCTAATGTCCTATGAGAGCGTTCTAACGCTCCGTTGCTCTCAGGATGGTACGCGGTGGTTTGAATTTTTTCTATTTTTAATAATTTGCACGTGCTTTTAAATATTTCGCTTAGAAAATTTGTGCCTCTATCTGTCAGGATTTTTTCTGGGATCCCGTACTCAAAAATTATCTTTGTGACGAATTCTTTCGCGATCGTATTCGCTTCTTGGTTCGGTACAGGTATCGCTTTACTGAATTTAGATAGGTTATCTTGGAACGTGAGGATGTATTTATTTCCGTTTTCGGTCACCGTCAATGGTCCTACTATATCTAAGGCACATTTTTCAAACGGTTTATCCGCGGTGTGTGTAATTACTAGAGGTGCTTTATTTTTTCGCGATAACTTGTTCTTTTGACACAGTTCGCATTTATTAATGTAGTTTTCGACGTCTCGTGTTAATCCTCTCCAATTATGCGTCAACCTTATTCGGTTTATGGTGCGTTCCACACCTTGATGTCCTCCTACAGGTGCATCGTGGTATTCGTATAATATACGTTGCTTCTCTTCTTCTGTGTATTTTCTTTGGCTCTCCTCTTCGTTGTTCTCTTCCTTCTCTATCTTGTTGATATCTGTCGGCACATGTCGACTCAGCGCATCAGCGTTTCTATTCTTTTGACCGGCCTTGTGTACAATAGTGTAATCGTATTCTTCTAATTTCAACCTCCATCGGATTAATTGTGATCCGGGGTCCTTTACATTAAATAGCCAAACCAATGATTTATGGTCTGTCACTATGGTGAATTTTGTTCCATAAACGTATGGTCGGAAGTGTTTCACTGCCCATACTATCGCTAGTAATTCTTTCTCAGTAGTATTATAATTTTGCTCGGCCTTTGATAGTACTCGGCTCGCATACGCCACGGGTTGATCTTGACCTATCTTTCCCTGTGACAGTATAGCTCCGATTGCGTAATCTGACGCGTCTGTCGTCACTACGAATTCTTGAGAGAAGTCCGGGTATCTTAATACCGGTGCTGTAGTTAATTTTTCCTTAAGTATGTTAAATGCGTTTTGTTGTTCCGCGTTCCACTCGAATTTGATATCCTTTCTGGTCATTTTTGTGAGTGGCTTGGCAATTGCTGAGAAATCTTTAATAAATCTTCGGTAATATCCGGCTAATCCTACGAAAGCCTGAATGTCTTTTACCTTTGTTGGTTTCGGGAAGCTTTTTACTGCTTCTAGTTTTGATGGATCTGGCGAGATGCCGTTTTCTGTGATCACATGTCCGAGATACGTCACTTCTTTCCGAAGGAATTCGCATTTATCGGGCTGTAATTTCAAATTATATTTTCTCAACCTTTTTAGTACTTCTATTAATCTTTTGTTGTGCTCTTGTAAACTTGCTCCGTATACGATTATATCGTCCAGATATACTAAGCATTGTAATCCTACCAGTCCTGCTAGAACGGCTATTATTGCTCGTTGAAATGTCGCTGGGGCATTTTTCAGTCCAAAAGGCATTCGATTATACTCGTAATGTCCGTATTGTGTAGAGAACGCTGTTTTTTCTTTATCTTCTTCTTCCATCGGGATTTGGTGATATCCCGAGGCGAGATCTAGCGTGGTAAAGTATTTTGCTTTTCCCAGTTGGTCTAGGATATCGGTTATGTTTGGCAATGGAAAGGAATCTCCCTCCGTTAGATCGTTTACAAACCGAAAATCTATTACCACTCTCAGTTTTAATTTTCCTGATGCGTCTCTTTTCTTCGGGACTACTAGCAACGGCGCATTCCATGGGCTCGTGCTAGGCCTAATAATTTTGTTTTTTAACATCTCCTTTACTTGCCTATTCACTTCTTCCTTGTGTTTTTCTGGCAAGCGATACGGTCGGACGTTGACCGGTACGCTGCCTGCCTTTGTTGTAATCTTATGCGCGACGATGTCAGTGCATGTCAGTGGTTCTCCTTCCAAGTGTAATACGTCGCTGAAATCTCTGCAAATTTCCATAATAGCTTTCTTTTCTTCTTCATTTAAGTGTTGCGTGCGTATCAATTTTTCGACTCTTTCGCTACGCGGCATTGTTTCTTCTGCCTGGTTTACTTGATTTACTTCTATCTTTTCTGCTTCTTCTTGCTCTAACTCTTCTAATGTCACTTGCGGCATCAGCATTTTGACTGTTTTTTCCGTCGTATTTAGTATGCTTGCCGGACATAGAAAATTTTCTGGCATTACTAGGCAATTTCCTATGAATACTCCTGGCATTGTTTCTTCTGCCTGTATTATTCCTAGTGAATTTTTGTCGGTCGCGACTTGTACTATTGTCTCGCTTCGCGGTTTCAAAACCATTTTCTTGTACGGATATAATTTTAGCGTGCTATTCCCTATGCGTATTAAGCTCGACTCGTAACTATATGACGCTTGATGCTTCTTTATAAAATCTACGCCTAGTATCCCGTCGTATTCAATCGGAAAATCATCTTTGACGACGTATATCGTGTGCTTGATCTTTCTATCTTTCAAGTCTATAGTTGCTGTAAATTTTCCAATCGTATGAGCTTTATGACCTGTTACTCCTGTAAGGGCCATTTTATCCTCTTCTATCATTGTCTCGCCTTTCAAGTGTTTTACCTTTATTATCGATACGGCCGCTCCGGTATCAAACAGTAAATTTATTTTTTCGCGCTTCGCTTCTCGCATGGGCAGAGTGATTAAGTCCAGCCCTGCATGCTTCTGCGGCTTGTTCGTCATATGTGACACCTGATACTCTAACGCCGGTCGGCGCTGCTTTGTGTCCTCTTTATCTTCCTCATCGCTATTCGCGGCTGAGTTACTGTCCTTTTTTCTCGGACCATTCGTTTTCGGGTGAAAATTTTTATTTTGTCCTCGCGGGTTATTAGGTTTGTTGTGATTTGTCCTTTCTCTATTTGGTCGACCATTTAACAGCCAACATTCTTCGCGCATGTGCCCTGCTTTCTTACAGTAATTGCAGACTTTATCTATCGCGTTTACGCGGGGTGTCCTATCGCCGCGGGTTTCGGGTTTCGGTAAGGAGAAACGGTTTGCGTATCTACTGGTACGACATTCCCTTCCGAGGTGCCCGTATTTTCCGCATTTTTGGCATTGTATTGACGCTCGGTTATCGCGTGGTTGTGGCGAATACGCGTAATTATTTTTGGGACGCGGTGGATATCCGCTCGGTCCGTTTACCTTTTCTTCGGCGCTCGCTCCGGCAATCGCTTCTTGCAAGGTTGCGAAATGCTGAGCTCGGACAAGTAACTTGATCTCGTCTCTCAATCCTATTTGGTAATTCTGTAATGCCTGTTGTTGAATCGTATCTAAGATAGTTCGCTTGCTTTCTATTGTGTGATTTCTTCCCTCTATCATCCCAGGTAGCAAGCACTCGTCATTTTGACGTCAATTGACGTCAGAAGACGTCAAAATGACAGACTTTTGACGTCACTTGACGTCAAAATGACGAGTGCTTGCTACCTGGGATGGAGTCGTATAGCTCCATTGCTAGCTTATCGGTTCTTAATCCGAATGCTCTTGCATTTTCTCCGGGTTTTTGCTTGAGTGTATTAAACTCTAGTTGTAAGTGTGTTGTGCTTTTGCGGCTTAGATAGCAAACTTCTAATTCTTTCTTTAGTTGTGCGAAATCTCTTATCTCTCGCGTTTGAAAATCTATCATCGCTCTTCCTTTTAGCTTTGTGCATAACACTGCTTCTAATAACGTTCCTTCTTCCATAGGATTTATGTTTTTTATTGCATATGACGCGGCGCTTAAGAATTCTTGTAATTTACTCGAGGCTCCGTCGAACTCGGGTATCATATTTCGTGCCTCTTTTAAACGTAGATATCCGATAGCGCGTTCCGCTTGGTTCCGGATATCGTATGACGTTCGTCCGTACGTTACTTCGAACGGGAGGTTACTTGGCTCGCGTCTCGCGTGAAATTCGCGGTGTTCAGGATTCGCCGTTTCTAGTTGATTTACGCGATCTTGTAAATTGCGGATTCCAATTAATATCTCGCCGAGAATGGCATCTCTGTCGTCCGTATCGTCCGGTTGCAGTCCGGGAATTCGATTACGATTATTCGCCGGTGTTCTCCTTCGAGATAACACTCTATTTAGGCGGTTGATTTCCGCGTCTACGTCTTCTGGAGTTATCTGCGCGTCGTTATTTACGATATCATTCGCGTCGTGGTTGCTATTTGTTGCTTCCGCCATCTCGATTACGTTCACGTTTCTCGAGGCAGAATAATACTCTTGCGGATTAAATACGCTGCTATCATACGAGGTTAATGAAAACTCTCGTCTGTGTGTTAGCCTACTGGTCGTACTGTCCGCGTCTTCGGATTGTGTGCGCGCGTGTGAGGGGTGGAGTCTATTTTCGTCGGGGCAGTTATTTTGTCCTATCACTCTCGCGTCTAAAATTACAACGGAATCGTCGAATTGTTCGCGTTCGATTACAGTGTTCGGGTGTAATTCCGGTTCCGATTCGCTTTCGCTTGAGTAGTACGCGTCTAAATTTCTACGCACGGTTTCGCGATTGTCACTTACGACTTCTTCGGTCGTTTGCACGGGGCTTAACGGTCTATTTCTACGCGCTCGTCGTGACGTCTCGCTATGGAGCCACGATTGGTTTAGTTCCGCAGGTGGATTTTCGTTTTCCGACATCTACGGTAATTGCGCTTTACATAATTTTCTTAATCGACTTACATTACGGTCGCTAGTCGCATGTTGCTGGTCGGTGCTCGTGCCGCTTTATCTGTCGGTGAGCCTCCGTTGAGGTAGGTCGGCGCCTTCTCAGGTTACGCTGCTCGCTTGTCCCTTGTCGGCCGCTACCGTGTTGTTTGCTGCTGTTGAATCTGCCTGGCGTGTCTCCGTGTAGGATGTTGCACTGCCTCACTGATTCACTTGTATTTCTTTTTCAGTTGCCGTTTCGTTCCCGTTTTCCTGCCACTGGATCCCTCACGCTGCCACCATTTGTTGTGCCCCTTGTGGGTATGGGACACAGGGTTTTTTCGATCCACGGAGGAGGCGGGATTATAAATGATTACAACACACGACACTTTTAATAAACTGATAGTATAATTAACTCTGATTGACCGTTATTACAGAAAATGCCCGTTACTGGTCTGCTCCCTGACTCCAATTGCCCTCTTGTCCTCTGTTCTCGTTCTGTTTTATCCATCTGTCCGTCCTTCGGTTTTGCTGAGTTGCTCGATCGGAAGGCCGGTCGCGCAACTTATTGTTGTGATTCTCCTTTGTCGCTTGCTCTCAATATATCTTTCAGGGTCTCGGTTTCTTAATTCTATTATTTTACCTCTTCTTACTTAATATCTATGTTTCACAATTCTTACTTAATATAATTGTTTCTCTTATCTTAAATTGGGGCCGTAACAGATGATACGACTGAAGAACTCACTGGACATGTATTTTTATTATCAAAATTAATTATCAAAGAGTATTTAGAAATAAGAATGAATGCTTTAACTAAGATATGTACTAGTCGTCAAACTGGTCGCAATGTTAGACACTATAAGAATCGAGAAATGGTCTGGTTGCACATTTAAGGAGCGTTGCATAACTTAAACTTTTATATATATAAAGAAACCTTGTATCATTTGCTTTTTTTCTATTTTTATATGTTATCCAGAATTTATGTTTGTTTTAAAAATAAAAAGAGTTCTTATATATATTCTTCTTTTCAAAATTTTATATCTTTCTTTGCATGCATCACCTTTCACTCTTCACAAATTATTTGCATATTGATAAAAAACAATGAAACTTTTACAATTGATTCATTTCTCAGGTGACTGTCATTCTTCAACCTTTTCTGAGGACTATACAATTTAGGCTGTACAAAGTGATGGCATCACTTTATAGTAAAATCAAAATTTTGATTGTTTAAACGTTGAGGTAATTTTTAAAAAAGTAATCTAATATAGGGGAACGACAATGAAATACCTCGAATCACGATAAGTTGATTGTAACATTGCAACGTAAATAGGAATCTTTGTTCCGAATTAAAAAATTTGAATAAAGCATTATTGTCTTATTAAACAAAATCTTGTAATATTTGAGCTATTTAATAATTTGTTTTATTAATAATGCTAATTTTTTAAATTAATAATTGCAAAAAACGTTACATAAACGTAAGTTTCAGTTAAACTTATTTGAATTTCCCGCTCGGAGGCAAATTGCCGGGTAAGATGGCGGCCGCTCATTTGGGGACGCTATTGAGTCCTGCCGCAAAGGCGGTCGGCAATCCATGTATATATATCAGTGCTCTGAACACACTACGCCAAAGCAGAGAGAACAGAGAGAATCTGGAGAGAAGCCTGAGAGCGGCCACGGGCGCAATTTCGGTGTAACTTTATTTTGAAGCGCCTCTATGTCCACAAACGTGGACATTGAACTACGTGGCCAATGTCTACGAATATGTAGGTAATGTCCACAATTTTGTGGTGCTCTTTTATGCTATGTCTACTGCAACCGTCAGCTGCGATCGAGCAAGCCCCGGTAATGCAGCGACCACGACCCACCATCATGGACAACGTGCTGCTATCCGAGCCGTTAATCAGAAACGGGAAGATGTCCAGGAGGCAAGCCGAGGCGGTGAGAAGAGGCCTCGCGGCGGTGCAGGAAGAGGGCGGTGAGCACACCGAGTAATAAGGAATTAAATATAGGTAATAACGTTAAAAACTTTTGTGCGGTAAACGTTCACAATTTAAATAGATCGATCACGGTAAAAATGTGATTCAGTTTTTTTTTTTTTTTTTTTTTGCTTGTTTGTTGTAATTAGTTTAATAAAACAACACGGCTTGAAAGTATCATACACACATGACAATATTTAAAACTTGTATTTATGTGTATAATACACGAGTGTTTATTTTCACCAAATATTAATAATAAGGATAAGATTAAGAAATAATTTCATTTGCATGTGTCATAATGTGATTACGCAAGTTACAAAAAATAAAAAGGTTTATTTAACATTAATAGGTTAAGTTCAGCGTTAGAAATAATTTCATTTGCATATGTTAAAACAAAAGTTCAGAGAAGGTGACATAGATTATGCAAAAAGCACCGATAGTGAAATATCATTTATTTCGATAATGCATTTATTTGGTTAAATGTGACGGCAAAGCGATTTATTCGGTTGGCAAAAGTTAATCTTCTTTTCTCGATAAACAATAAAACAATGCGAATCACGCGGAATCGAGTATCGCGAATAAGCAATTAAATCGGTCATGTCGACCGGACTTTAAACTATGAGCTAGCAAGGTCTAAAGGCTGACTCACAGGAAAGAGAGGTAATAAAATAAGAGGCGCGAGAGAGAAACGTAACGTAAAGGCGTTTTCAAGAAAGTGATGCGCGTGAGTTAAAGGCAGATTCAAAAAAGAAGATTAAATGTTTGCAATATAAAAGATTTTCCGATCTCCTCATATTTGTTCCCCCTGGCGAACATACCACAAGGGTAAATATCAGGAGACAAGGTGGAAAAGAGTTTACGCGACGCGTAAAGGCGACGTTTCGGCAATGCGCGATTCGCGATATATAGGGGGTTCCGAAAACAGGAAACACGGTCAAGCATGCGGACCGCGATAATGCGAGCGGTCAATACGGGCGGACCGAGACACATTCCACAGCGTAAGGAGCGGCGGAAAAAAGATGATGCCATACGTAAAGGTACGACTAATTAGCGGATATTCATTATCCCAACCCGAGAAGCATCGACCGAATTTCGCGACGGGACGACCCGCGTGCGAGTTCCGTAAGAGCGACGAAACAAACTGCGGGACGATCAAGTCACTGGATCGCGAAATCGCGAACCCGAACCCCGCGGTGAAAAGCGACGATGGATTAGGGTTCAGAGAGGCCCAAAAGGTACAGCGGTACCATCCGCGACGTTATCCGAGCACCAGGTCGCAAGATCTCAAACCGGGCAGTTTCCGCGAGAAATCACAATAGGGGGTGGCTCAATTGGTCAGAACGATGAGGATACAAAAGGCCCGTCAACGTATGATAGGTAGAACAGCCAAACGCGAACCAAAGTCGCGAATGGCCATAGACGACCCAGGTGTGCGTATGGCGTCACCGAAACGTCACCACGGGTGATTGCGAAACGCTTCAATATCGTAAGTGCGAAGTTCCGTTTCCACAAGGGAGTAAGGTCCAAAACGGCGAGAAAAAACTAAACAAATTAAAAGGGAAACGAAACTTCGAACAGAAGCGAATAGAATATTCGAGAAAGCGATAAGACGGGAACATTCGAGAGAACGTACGTGATTCTATGCGAATTCGCAAACGGCGTAAACACCTAAAAACTGAGGAATTTATATATCCATTGAATCCATTGTCTGCGAGCGAGCACATGTGAACGATTATCGCGGAACGCGGAAGCGAAAGCGAAAGCAAACGTCAAAATTGACGAGCGAACAAAAGGCCCACCATACAGCGGGCGCGTGATAATGGGACGTGCCAGGGAAAAAGGGGGGAAGCAAGCTCGACTATAAAAGGGCAGCAAGGCCCAAGCGCGGGGAGTCCGCTTGTCGTTATCACAGAACACGCTCCTGTTATTCTAGTCAATTCTCGCGATAGATTAAATACTTAGATTTACGCGTATACGCAAGCGGCAATAACTCCAAGTACGGGAGAATCGCTATTGAATTTGTTGTAAACGAGAAGGTAGAATAAAGTGTTGTTTTATCTACCATAAAACTTGACTCAAAATTTATTCCGACGAATTCCCGCTCACGAAACCTAAAACGCGTCAAAGATCCCATCCCCGCGACACCTATCCGTCGGCACCACCCGACATTGCGACGAGAGATCCAGAAGCGGTCCAGCGAAGGTCCAGAGGGGCGACAAATCCAGCGGTGCACAGCGGTAGTCCCAAAGACGGCCCAAACAGCGAGGTCCAGCAACGATCCACGGTCACAGCGGACGAGCCCGGAGCAGGGGGTAAGGGGAATTAACGGGGTCCAGCGAATGGTTAGTGAGATTACTCCATATCTTTCTCGATTTCTCGCGAACAAAATCGAGTGGCGACCGATGATAACGGAGTATATTGACGAGTGTGCCGGTAACAAACCCCGTCCGGTCACACTACGATGACTTCGTGGTATTGTTGGTGTTGTCGGTCATTGGTGGTTCGCGTCCGTGCTAATGGTTCATGTCCGAACTACCCAGCTGGAGGGGATGTGCTGGCCGCGGCGGCCGCGCTCGGCCCTCGGTCGGCCCCACGGTCGTGAATACAGGTCTGGAAACTCTAGTAGTGGGGGGTGACTCGCTTAAGGCCGCAGCACATAAAAAAACTTAAGCCATAAGACTCAAGACATAAAACTTAAGCAGTAGAATCAAGGCACACAGGAAACTTAACGTGTTATTTTCCACCAATCAGAGTATTGCAACGGTTTTTGATGATTTATAGAACGCATTGATATTATCAAACTGTTTTAAAAACATAGCAATATTTTAACGACGTCGCACCCACGTGTCTCCCGAAATGAGAAATAATAATGATTTTCTTGATATAGTTGAGTTAACATTGATTAATTTACCAGAGAAACAAGAGTGTCGCACTATTCCTGCTAGGAATTATATACTTCGTCCACGTAGGTAAATATCTGACAATTTCGCTTCATGCTATATATTTTCGAATTTGATTTTATATATTACACATCGTGATCTAATATATATTATTTACATCCGATTGCAGGGAACAACGTGTTATTTTCCAAGCAGAGCCCTGCCGAAAATGTTCGATTAAAACCGATTAAAAAGATAGTAATCCGAATCGATCGGGATTTCTGCACCGAAAATACGGTATTAAAACCGATTAAAAATAGTCAAATCAAATTTAGTACGCTGCAGGCGGATTTGATATACATCCTCTTAAATCCGAAATTATACGATTTCATAACTATAATTAAATCGGTTTTAATGCGATGTAAATCTGTCGGAGGATGACAAAAGTAATCCGTTGCAATCCGAAATTCTATTTTACGAACATTTAAATCGGTTTTAATGCGATGTGAAAATGTCGGAGGATGACAAAAGTAATCCGTTGCAATCCGAAATTCTATTTTACGAACATTTAAATCGGTTTTAATGCGATGTGAATCTGTCGGAGGATAACAATAAAAGTAATCCGTTGCTATTCGAAATTTCACGATTTTGCGGATTACATCGCGATAAACAATTAAATCTGTTTTAATGCAATTAATTTAGCTAGAATTTACCATAGTCAATCCATAGGCAAAAATATTTTTTTTTAATAAAAAATTTTATCATTTTGCATTGCAGATAAAGAGTAATTCGATTTTATGTAGTGTGATGAGTAGGATTTGCTGTTATCATGAGTCACAATAAAGCTGTTTAAAATAAAATCTTTATTTCTTTCTCAACTGCATAACACTTACAAAAAAATACAATTTGAGCGTTAACCTTCAAGTGGTTATTATTTATTTAGGTATTAAATTTTTCAGTATGTCTGCCAAGAAAACTTCTCTAAAAATTGCCGTTCGAAATCGGCGTTAAACTGTAGGTTCCACATACAATGTGTATAATCCACGTGCGCAACACATGTATATGAAGAGAAGTCACCACGCTCAGGCATGAGTAATAGGACTGAGGATGGATGGATTAAAATTCCATCTCATTCTCAAATTAAAATTCCATCTCATTCTCAATTTTTTCAAAATAAACATAAAATTTTTCGCTATTAAAACATTAATATATTTAAAAGAACAAATTTTTCTGACCATTATGATGAATACATTTCGGGAGAGCAATCGTAAAGACGAGAATCTTGGTCATCCTCAACACACACAAAACATTTACGTCTTCTTCCTCGCTTCGTTCTTCACTCTCTTCGCTGATTTTACTTTTCTTATTGCTTTTGTTTTTATCGCTGTTCTGCCGTCGCCTTTTCGAATTGCTGTCAGTGACTTTTTCATGCGAACTTTTTTTGAATTCAGCAAGTTTTTTCCCCACGTAGTAATAAATCGGTTATTTCGAAATGTACTATATACGAGAAAAAATGACTTTTAATGTGCACACTTTATTGCACATAGTGAAGTCGGTAAAAAAAACGGGTCCTTTGTGGTCGACTTCTACATTTCCTTTCGAGAGTAATATATGTAAATTAAGACAATGTATGAATGGTCCAAACGGAATTGACCAGCAAATGTCGAAATAGTCCTTGGAGATACTGCACTTTCTAACGGATAATGTAGATTACTGTGATGATTCTGCCGTGTCTGACTACTACAGAAATTTATTTCAATATAAACATTTATCAAAATTCGATACATCTGATGACAACAATGTCATATTCTTATTGTCAAATGCTATAGCGTAAAATGCGATGATAAAATGTATAAAGCATAAAGCATATAAAAAACGCATCGTAGAGGCGTTGTGTTTTATAGCCAGAAGTATCGCAAAGCGAAAAGAACGAACGATACAATAATTCTGTTACATTCCCTGGCGGAAAAAATTTCTATAAATAACTACAAAATTTGACTAAAAATAGAAATTTGTATATTTTTGTTGAAATATTTAAATTTTGTAGAAATAATTATTTTTTTGTAGAAATATCTACGAAATAGTACCATAAATTACAATGCTCTCAAATCAAGAAATTATTGCAAGTAGTATTTCATGAAAAACTGCAATTTAATGAAAAATAGTACAGAAATCTACAAATTTTAAAAATTTAAAAAGAAACAAAATTTTAAAAAATTAAAATATCTGTTTACTTGTAGAATACTACAATTATTTATAAATGACTACAGAAATCTACCACAATTTACGTATTGTAAAATTTTGCAACTTAGAATCCAATTCAGTTTTTAGTTTCTCATAAAATACTACAATTTTGTACGAATAGTAACAAATACCAATTTGTTTGTACAGCTAAAAAATGTATTACAATTATAGCTAATTAAAATTTGTACTTTTTAGTTAAATGTTACAAGTTTTTACACAAATCTTCCAAAATTTATCTATTATTAATAACTCCTTAATTTGCAGAAGTCAAAATACTTATGTTTTTATTTTCGTATAGTTTGCTGTAAGACCCAAATAGTGC